>JADLZK010012251.1:0-60817 GCA_015847255.1 Hyparrhenia diplandra | reverse complement strand
CACCGCCTCACGGCCCATCGCTTTCACCGCTCTCGACTTTCTACCCTCTTCACACTTGCAACCTGGCCCATCAAGCCAAGCCTTGTCTTGAGGTCACATGACTTCATGTCATGTTTCATATGCAATAAAGCTCCTTCATCGCGTCACCACACGCGGAACTAATCTCCTGTGGTATTATCTCAATCACACATATTAGTTCACCTAATATTGACCCTCAATTAAAAAAACCACAAGGGACCTTTCACATATAAGTCAATCTCCGTGCCTTTTCATGAGTATCTAGAGATCACCTGAATCTCATAGATCGTGACTAGCGGTCGAACCCATATAGGTGTGCTTCTTTTAAGATGTCCTGTAGGGCGACATCTCTCGGCTTTAAATCACAAAGCACATTAAAGGTCCTATACCATCCTGCCATACAGATAGAAGAGAAGTGCATTTACTAAAGAGATGAACCTTTGCAAGGATCTCTTCTCCGATCTACCACCAGCTTGTCTCGCTACTCTACTTCACGGGATCTCCGGACACATAGAATAGGTTACCACTGCGTGATAAATCTCAGGTGGGTCTCAATCCCATCCACTGGATGCACTATCTATCACATTCCGTGACAGTCCCTTAGTGAATTGATCCGCGGTTACCTTAGACGTATGGACATAGTCCACAGCTATTACTCGGAGTTTCTCGCCTTTTTCTGACTGCATTTCAACCGTTGTCTCACGTGTCCGGTGGTCTTCATGTTGTACTATGAACTTGAACTTTAGTTATCACCGTTTGATTATTATCACGTTCATAGACACACCGCGGTATAGGTTTCTCAACCACCGGCAGATCCATTAGGAGCTCATGAAGCCACTTTCGGCCTCAACGTAGGCGGTATCAAAGTGTCAGTTGGTTCTCGCTTCCATTGTAGACTTCGTCATGATAGTCTCGCTTGCAAGACTTCCAGAAAGCGAGCCACCTCCAAGTGTGAACGTATATCCACTTGTGACCTTCAAACCATCGGCATCGATATCCGCTTTGCATCACTATATCCCTCCAATACTTTTGGGTATCCGTGTAATGAATGCCATAGCCTGGTCGCATTCCCTTCGTGTGTCGCATTATTCTCTCAAGAGCGTTCCAATGATCATCTCACGGATTCAACGTGGAATCGACTCAATTTGCTCCGCGGCATAGGAGATGTCGCCTTGTCGCGCCGCCGGCGTACATTAGTGAGCCAATTATTTGGGAGTATCTCCGCTGATCTCTCATTATCCTTCGGTTCTTCTTCGGGATTATCTTTGGGATCGTATGGAGTAGAAATAGGTTTGTAATCATCGTAGCCAAAGCGGCTTAAAAACTTTCTCCACATAGTGAGATTGTACCAATGTCACCCCACCATTTTCTTCCCTCGCCAGCCTTTATATTCATATCACATCAACTACTCCCGTGTCTTTCATGTCAAAATTTTGTGACAAGAAAACCTTGACTTCCTCAATCACATTAAGGCTTGTCCCAAGTATTAGTATGTCATCCACATACAAGCACAAGATTACTCCTTCTCCCCCCACCATAGCGGTAGTACACACACCTGTCGGCCTCATTCGCAACAAAGCCTGCAGACGTCATGGTTTTGTCAAACTTCTCGTGCCATTGTTTGGGTGCTTGTTTCAAGCCATACAAAAGACTTTAATAATTTACAAATCTTTCCTTCTTGACCCTTTACTTCAAACCCTTAAAGCTGCTCCATGTAAATTTCCTCTTCTAAATCTCCATTTAGAAAAGTCAACCTTAACATCCATTTGGTGGACGAAGATTTTTGAGAGGCAAAGCAAGGGCGCAGTAATACATGAATAGTGGTCAATCGGGCAATCGGTGAATAGGTATCAAAGAAGTCCTCGCCTTCCTTCGGGTATAACCCTTAGCCACAAGCCTGGCCTTGTACTTCTCAATGGTACCATCGGCCTTAGCTTTTTCTTGAACACCCATTTGCACCCCCATAGGTTTACACCCATAGGGACGGTCTACAACTTCCCGGGTTCCATTAGTCATAATTGAGTCCATCTCACACCGCACCGCTTCCTTCCAATAGTCTCCGGCCATCGGAGGAATATGCTTCACCAATGGTATTTGGGGTGTCATCCACAAGGTATATAGTGAAGTCATCACCAAAGGATTTTACAACCCTCGTCTCTTGCTCTTTTCGGTGACCTCAATATCATCCTCCTCCTCGGACTTTCCACGCTTGTTTGCTCAACAATCTCTGTTGGCATAGTACATCGGGGAAAATAGTCTGTTCATGACTAGACTTGCCCACTTTACTTCCTCTCATAGGAAATTCATTCTCAAAGAATGTAGCATCTCTGGATTCCATAATTGAACCGACACGTCATGTCGCACTCCATCTTGGATGACTAGAAATCTATATCCCACGCCGTTTAGTGCATAACCAATGAATACACAATCAACGGTTTTTGGTCCAAGTTTGCGCTTTTTGGTTATTGGCACACTCATTTTAGCCAAACATCCCCACGTGCGCAAGTATGAGAGATTTAGTTTTCTCTTTTCCCATTCCTCGAATGGTGTTACTTCTTTATTCTTTGTAGGAACTCTATTCAGGACATGACTTGCAGTCAATATAGCCTCACCCCACCATTCCTTGGATAGCCCCGCAGTGTCTAGCATGGCATTTACCAAGTCACACAAAACGGCGGTTCTTTCTTTTCGCAACTCCGTTTGACCGGGGAGTAAGGCGGTGTCTTCTCATGAATAATTCCATGTTCCTCGCATCGAGTCAAACTCATGGAAGAAATATTCTCCTCCGCGATCGGACCGCAACCGTTTAATTTTCCTTTTCAAGTTGGTTTTCCACTTCAGCTTTATAGATTTTAAAGTAATGCAATGCTTCATCCTTTGTTGTTAACAAGTATATGCGGCAATATCTAGTGCTATCATCAATTAAAGTCATGAAATATTTCTTTTCCACCTATTGTTAGCACACCATTCATCTTGCACAAATCGGAATGAATGAGATCTAGAGGTGCCAAATTCCTCGGCTCTTTCACGGCCTTTGTGAGGTTTTCAGGAGGTTGCTTCGCTTGAACGCACGCATGGCACTTCTCTCCTTTGATCACATCGAATCTAGGGATTAATTTCAAATTAGCTAAAAGCGTGTCATGCAACCACAAAATTGATGTGACATAATCTCGAATGCCAAACATTAAGTTCATCACCATGTCTCACATGGTTTACAAATTTAGAACTAGAATCCATCAAAGAGAAGTTTTAACAAGCCTCCGCTTTTCATAGCCTTTCCCAACAAAAGTTCCACACTTGGATACAACACATTTATTGGACTCAAAGACAAGCTTGTAGCCATCCCTACACAAGAGAGAGCCGCTCACTAGATTTTTCTTGATAAGCGGGCACATGCCGCACGTTCTTTTTCACCGCATCTTTCTTTCCCTGGTAAACTTCGTTATTGACCGTACCAACACCACGTACGGATGCATAAGTCCCATTCCCCATCAGCAGGAGGAACCTCGACCGCCATCCCGGTAAGTAGAAAACAAAGAAATGTCAGCACATACATGAATATTAGCGCCCGTGTCAATCCACCAATCGGAGAGACGGATCAAAGAACTATAGGTAAACATTTACCGTACCCCGATCCTTCGGCCCTCACTAATCACCATGTTTGCGAGACTTCTTCACCTTATCCGCACGGTCGTGGCAATCTTTTCGCAAAGTGGCCCTCTCCACCGCAGCATAGCAAAGACCCTTTTCCTTGTTGCTCTTCTTCTTGAAGTTTGCGACCTTTGGCTTGACAAAGATTCTTGTTCCTCCGATTGTTACGAGGATTCTTCTTCCTCCGATGATTCTCAGGGTTTCTTTTTCGCACCATGTTGGCGCTAGAGCCTCCCCTCCCTCATACACCTTCTTGCCCGCGGCTCTCTTTAGCCCTTGCATTCTCTTCGACGGTGAGGATGGAAATCAGGTCATTCACACCGAACGCCCGCCTCCCGTGCCTCAGTAGTGGCAAAAGTCCGACCAAGTAGGTGGCGGCTTGGCAATGATACCGCCCGACCACAAACTTGTCGGGAAGCACACACTCCATGTTCTTGAGTTCCTTAACCAGCATCCGTATCTCATGAGCCCGTTGGACCACGTAACGGTCATTGACCATTTTGAAGTCATAGTCTTTGCTCCATGATGTACAGCTCTCTGCGGCATCGGGAACCCCGAACTTGGCCTCAAGTGTATCCCACATGTCCTTGCCCGAGGGCGTATCCATATACACTTGCATCATACTCTCGGGTATAATGCCGATGAGAGCACCTCGAACAAGGTTATTCGCCTCCACTGAAACTCCTTTCTTCCTCGGCCAGAAGAGGAGGATCGCTGGCGCTTTCCCCGATCACATGCTCACATCTCATTGCGGTAAACCACAACTTGGATCGGACACGCCCGGATCTTATAGTTTGAACCCATCATCATTTAGAGCGGTGGTTTCAATGGACGCAAAGAAAGCTAGCACTGTAATAAACCTATCAAGTTTTTGGATTGTTGAATATTTAGGCATATTACGAGATATATTAACCCATAAAAATGACATCATGTATGCTAACAGAACATCATAGGCATAGATAAACTTAACATGCCACTGCAACTAGCATCATATGCGAAGCCTACTAAACCTGAACGATGCTTAATAGCATAATCAAAGTATTCGGATTATACCCATGGGTGAGGCTACCGGTACCCGCGGCTTGCACATCACCAGATCCGGTTGCAGCAGCGTTGGCGTCGGTGGCGCTTCTCGTCGTAGGAGCCATCGGTGTAGCAGAAGGAGCGGTCGCGCCGAGAGAGCGCTCCCCAAAAACTTGATTGCCCGCTACCCGTGCGTGTGTACGCGCGACGCGACGTGAAGTTCCCGAGGCTTTCGCCGGAGTCCCCTCTTGGCGCGCCCAGGAGCTCAGCCGGAGATGCAGAACTTAGCTCAAGCTCAAGAACGATGGGACGAGAGAGGGTGGCGGCTCGGTGGATGGGGATGATGACAGATGAGGTCGTCTTATTTATAGGGCCATCTAGGGCTTAACACGGATAGGTGCATTTACCCTCTTGCCCCTCGGCTAGGGCGAACACCGCACAGTGCATTTACCCTTTACCCTCGGCTAGGGCGCACACCGCCAAGGTATGTTTACCCATATGCCCTTTGCGACCGTTGCACGGCCATGTAGCCGTTGGGCCCGTTCCTTTGTGACCGTGGTTGCACCATCTATCCGTTGGGGCCGGAAGTGTCCCACAAAAAGGCACAATCACCTCCGGTCCGGCCAAGGCCAAGGCCGGGCCGGGCGCGTGGACGCGGCAGCGTCACGGGCGGCACGGGCGGCGGCGGCGCGTGGCCTCCCATGTTCCCTCTCACTCCTCACGAGAGCACCAACTAACTCACTATTTAAGTTAATCACTCTCTCGAGTGTACCATGTGGTACTAATCCCACTCCACTTACCATAAATGTGTGGGCCTTTGGAGTTTTCTTGATTAATTGCTGTTAACTAATGGGCTAAGCCCAATTAATCTAACAGAGCGGGGCCGACTCAGTTCGAGCCAGCCCAAATCGAACGCGGGCATTCTAGACCTCCACCTTGTTTCGATCCGGCCAAAGGATCTCGCCTAGAACGAGGCCCGCGTAACGGGCTGTTCCTAGTGTTGCCGAACGAGGCCTCCGGCGTCGTCGTCCGCTTATTAATTAATAGATACAAAGACAACAATCGGGTTATTAGAGAGATGATTCAAAAGAAGCAATTTTGTAAGTTGACAAAATTTGGTTGTTTCGAGGGCTAAGAAACAACCGTTTGTTTTAGTGTATTTTCATGATGATAGGATTCAGTTGTTTTTTGGTCCGAAAACTTTTTGTTGGCAACTAAAACGCACCTAATTAGCGAGCATGGCGTTTTAGGCCGTATCACCATGATGTTGCGCCGCTTCGTTAAGGCCAAACATGGCATGCATTGAGATCGCCCTGCGGACGGCCAAGGGAAGCGGTCGGGATTCGGAGGTGGTGATTCCAAATCAATGTAGATGACGCCGGCGAAGAATATCATGAACGCCCCCATGCCAAACCGCGGCGCCGCAACATCCATAACGCCGCCGGCCATCGCCCTTGCATCCTTGGTGTGACCTTCAGCCGACCCGTTAGGATACAAGACGATAACTAGATTGGGACTTTGAAGATTGGGGAGAATCGAGGTCGTCGAAGAGCAAGAATAGAGGGTTCAAAACAAACAGAACAAAGAGTTGGGTGGGATTCGTGACGAATCTGTATTCAATTTAGGAAAATTAGAAATTAGAAATTACAGGTTCCATGATCCTTCAAGTCTACTCCACCGAGCCATATACTCGTGTTAAAAGCCTTGGGCGAACACCACTACCACTAAGCCCAACACGCCCACCGTAGCCCATGAGCTTGAACGACGACACAAGATCGACTTCCCCCGCTCCCGATCACCCACGGCGGTTCCCCGACACCTACGACAAATTTGCGTCGCGGTGCGCGCGGCGTGCCGGGTGGTGCCGGAGTACGGGCTTCGCCGGGCCGCGGGCGTCGCGTTACCGAGCGTCCGGCCGCGCCGTGTCTCCACCATCCGCAAGTCCGGTCTCGACCTTGATGGGGAAACGCCGCCGAGCGGAATCGGAATCGCCGTCATCTTGGTCTTGCCCCCCGCTCCTCTCCCCCGCTCTTCCTCCCTTTCCTCCCGCCTGGTCGCCGTCCATCGACTTTGGCGAGTCTCCCGCCTCCTTGCCCTCTCTCAATCTGAATTCCACCAATACGGAGTATCAGATATGAGAAATGAAACCCTAGCCTTTACCATATACCCAAGACATGCCATGCCCGGCCGAACGTAGGAATTCCGCACTCACGAAAACCAATTTGGATTGGAGCGATTCCCCTTCCATTTGCGAAGTTTTAGGGTTTGGGGTTGGCGCCGGTCCAAGGGGCCGGTCCTCAATCCACCGCCGCCTTAATGTTCGATATCAATCTTAATGCTCTACGATCCCGTCGCCGTTTGTCCGAGTTTGCTTTTATTTTGTTTTCCCCCAACAGGGGCAAGCGGGATAATCTTGGTGCTCTTTGAGACACCCTCCGGCCCCCATAGGTGGAAGACCAATCTAATTTGGACATCCATGGATTTTGACAAATGACCTAGAAATTCAAATTTTGGTGGGGATCATCTCTTCCTAGTTCATTTTTTGAACTAGAGGGTATCCATTGGACATCCATGGACATCCAACTTCCACCTAGATTTGTAGTCTTCCGTTACGATGGGGTCAAACTTTTTCGCCCAAATGCCTTGAGGCTACCTACTTTCTTATTCTTCCCTTTTTGTTTTATTTATTTATTGAGGTATCGCATGCTCTTGACGCCCTCTGGAGTGATTGCGGGATATCCGGTCGAATTGGCCGACGAGTCTATTGCGCATAAAGTTGGTACCTCTTATTTCAATTTTGCATCATATTCCCATTTTTTATTTCTGTTTTTAATTGAATAGACGAACTGAATGAACACAGGCATGTTGTATAGGCCGTCAATTGTCCCTTTTTTTCTTATTATTTGCTAGTAGGCCATTAGTTGTTTACCAAATTGTATGTGACAGTCCTTATACATTCATGCTTTGCTACCAATTTCTGAATAGTAGCTGCTTGCTAGGACGATGGAGTTTTGAAGCCAATATAGTTTAGGGTTATGCGGGACCGAAAGTTGGGGGTGGCCATGGTTTGACCTCACCCCATCACTATAGAACATCACATCTATACTAAGTGAACATACATCATATGTATACTAAGTGAACATCTATAAATGCACAATAGAACATCACATGTATATTAGCTAAACATCTACAAGTACACTATAGAACATCACATGTAAATAAAAAGCTATTTTTTTTTTTTTACACAAGATAATACTTGCACACTCACCCCAATAAACACCGCACGCAAACCCACCCCAATGAACACACGCACGCAAGTTCAACCCTACCCCTATGAGCACCTTAAATCTAATAATGTGTCGCACCGAAAAAAGATTGACAAAGTCAAATAAATAAATGAAAGGAAAAACATACATAAAAACCCAAAATAAATAGAAACGAAAAACATGTACGGGCCTACAATCTTGAAAAGTTCAAACGAAGTAATAACATCACAGAGAAAATAAAAAGAAACAAAAAAACTACATAAAAACGTTGTCGACGGGGACGTCGCCTACCACTCAATGCATTGTAAAAAAAAAAATCCTGAAATAAATTCAGAATAATATCACAGTAATAAACACCCGTCATTTAAAATGAAAAGATTGACAAAAAAGTCAAATAAATGAAAGGAAAAACATACATAAAAACCCAAAATATAAATAGAAACGAAAAAACATGTACGGGCCTACGGGCACATGTACATGATGTTCATGTAAAAAAATAAAAACCGTAAAAGAGAAAAAAATCAAAAAATAGAAAATATAAAACGAAGTATATAACATCACAGAGAAATAAAAAGAAACAAAAAAAAGAAAAAACGAAAACGGGCACTCACGTACCGTTCCGATCGAAATTAAATCCGCATTATATCTAGAAACGGACGGGGCACTTCGTGTGGACCTGGGCCATCGCCACTAAAAAGCATGGGCCGAAATAAAAATTTTATTTTATGAACGCTTCGCCAATCTCGCCAATGAGGTCAACCATGGCCCCTCATGTCCAGCCAGTCATAAGTGACACACAAAATAAGAGGTTCCCACAAACTATAGTGACATTTTTTTTTGAAAAACAAATAGTTGGACGGTGATAGCTTCTAGTTCTAGTCTGTGTAGTGGTAACGAGTAGCCCTTCAGGTAATGTTGAATGTGGTGGGCTTTGAGCGTGTGCATTGGGCCGGACGTGGTGACTACGAGGGGAATTTAGGGATTGTTGATCAGTTTTTTTATTGGCCACTTCGCTTAGTCAATGGTGTTATTATTTTTGGAATCAAAAATGAGAACATCTCTAATCATCTAAATGCTCCAAGACATAAGTCTAATGATTTCCATGAAAAAGTTCCATTTCTTTCTCCTTAGAAACGGCTTGTCTTATTATCTCCTGACCCAGTGAGTTAAAACCCTTATTTTTGTGTTCCCGAATAAGTGTGGGGTCTATCTCCTTTAAGCGCCTTTTCGCTAGGGGCGTTTCCTTCTAGTAAAAGAGTATGCTCTGGATGAGGCATTTCCTTTCCTTCAATATCCATAACAGGATGCCAGCCTTCCGTAACGGAATCCCTTATAGGGTTTTCAACCGTGATTTTAATCTTTGAGAAATATCACTTAGTTTTTGCATACCTCCAAAGTGAAGGTTAAGTGAAAGCCAACAATAATCTCGTGCAAAGTTACGGGAGATGAAGAGACGAAAGACGGTTTCCAAAGTTTGAGCATCAAAAGAAAAAAAAGTTTTCACTCTCTCTTCATCACATCTCATTAAATACACTAAAAGATATATTCGGAGTATGAAATGTAGGTAAACAAAATAACTAATTACACAGTTTAGATGTAGATTACGAGACCAATCTTTTGAGCCTAGTTACACCATGATAGGATAATATTTACCACAAACAAACAAAAGTGCTTCACGGGAGTTCCAACAATGCTTTTTTCAAGTTTTTTTTTTTTTTTTTTTACATGCCAACTAAACAAGGCCCAAATGACCACCTCGAAAGAAAGGTTGCATTAGGATACAATTGTTGTATATAACTATGGATGCCTTTTTTTCCCATAGAAGCCAGGGAGTATAGAAACTACCTACTACTGTGATCCATTTACTCCATTAACATATAATAACATGGGGTGGCTTAGGGAATGTTTAGATAGCCAGGTCTAAAGTTTAGTTGATTAAAGTTTGAGGACTAAATCTTTAGACCACTTTAGCTCACTTGTGTGACCTAAAGTTTTGTGAGATGGTTTAAACTTTTGATGACATTTTAGACCTCCTGTTTGGTATGTTCGACATGTTTGGATGCATATAATATAACTAAGGAGAATTGGTGATTATGCCCCCAACTAGAGATCAAGGAAAATGGTGATTTTGCCCTATTTTTTTTGATATCTACGATTTTACCCCTGCTATTTCGAATTGAAGACAAGTTTTACCCCTATTCTGTGAACAACACCACTTAACGGTGTTAAAAGGACCATAAAAAGACAAATTTGCCCATGCGTTATTTCCCTTACTTTTGTAAGTACATGTTGATTACAGGAAAAAAATTGGACAACATAATTTCAGCACAAATTTGATAGGCTTTTAGCACAATTTTGACATAATCTCAGTAGTAATTTGACAACAGTAATTTTTGACATAATCTCGGTTCCTGCAATTTTGACACAAATTTGATAGGCTTCCTCCTCCATGGTCACCCTTTCCTCTTCTCGGTTAACCATGCCGGGGGACCAAGCCACGAGGGCCGCCCCGCCCGCAAAACAGATTTGAGCACCCCTCCTTGGCCAGGGGGCGGCCAGGTGCCCCCATTAAAAATGCTCCACGTCGCACTTTGTTCACCACTATTTTTTGTCCCACGGAATTCTATTATAGCGCCACGCCGGAGGGGCACCGCGCCGAGGGGAAGCCGCCCACAACATAGAGTTGCCCGCCCGCGGCCTCGGGGCACCACGTTGGGAGGAGCCGCCCGCCCGAGCTTGCAGCAACAAAATACCGAGGGGCCGCCGCCCACCACGGCCCACACGGCTAGCAATTGACACCCCGTGACCCGCCGTTTGGGTTGGAGGCGACGCCCTCACCGATCTCGTGCCGCCGCCCTTGGAAGTTCGCGCCGCCGCCGCCTAGAAGTCGCCGCCGACGCCGGCGCCTAGCTAGGGTTTTGAGAGGTTGGGGTCGGCATTTTGGAGTCGGGATTGAGTGAGAGTCGAGGGGGGGGGCGGGGTAGTCTAGGAACGTCCGAGCCTTCTATTTTTTTTTTACGTGTCCCACCGACGCCATCCAAACCCGGGGTAAACGTAGGGCTCATCTGTGAAACCGAGGGGCAAAAGTCGCCTGATTGAGAAAGTAGGGGTAAAATAGGCAAAATCACTAATTTCCTATAATTAAATGTTAGCCGGGTTAATTTTTAGTTGCATTTAAATAGGGGCTAATAAGTGGGTTAATTTGTAGCTAAACCTTCAACTAATTTGAATAAAAAATTTTTGAATAAAATTATAGCCTTACTAATAATTAGTAGCCCTAGTTGACCTAAAGAGACCTTTAATAAGGACATCAACAAAAGAGGCTCTTAAAGGCTGTCTCCAACAAGAAGAGCCTAAATGTGGCACCCATTCCATGTTTTGGATCAGCTCTGATAAATAGTTAAGCCATGCAAACCTTATCTTCTCCAACAGCTATCTCAAAACCACAGCACCTATTTGGCTGCCGCCCTGCCCTCGCGTCGCGGGGCTGCCTGCGCCGCTTGAAATCCTCATCGCGCCATGGACAACCGCCTCCACTTCCAACGCCCACCCACGACAGCCTCCTCCATCAACGCCACCAAGCCCATGGCCTGCGCCCGCCCACCGACACCATGGGCGCGCCGACCCGTGCGAGGAGGAGCCATGCCGCGCAAAAGCCATTGCCCGCGATAGAGCTTCGCCCGCCCGAGTCGGGCTGCGTCAAGCTCCGCCTCGCAACGGCCACACCCCGTCCTCGGCCCTCGTAAATCCGCTCGGCCATGCTCCCTCTCGCAAAAACCATAGGCGCTCCGTTTCGCGACATCGGCCGCGCCATCGGCGCCCCATCAACCCGCCACCACCGGCTCCATCCGCTCCAGCGGCGTCCATCGCCGCGAGGCCACTCGTCCACTCCCTCCGCCTCTGCCCATGCGCCGCCGCTCTCCCCGCCGACGAGCTTGCCGAGGAAGAGGGAGCCGCCAGCATCTGACTTCGCCGGAAGGCGAGCCGCGTGGGCTGATCTGGGGCGTTGATCTGCGCGTGAGGGAGCGCCGGCACCGCCGCCGCGCTGGCAACCTTTGGCCCGCCGCCAGCGGCGCCCGCCCGCTTCCCGAGGAAGAAGACCCGAGCTTTGGCTGCTCACCGGCGAGGTGGAGGTTGGGCGGGCTTGCGGCGGAGGCGATGGAGACGGTGGCGTGCGTGAGCTCGGCTCGCCGCCAAGGAGGGAGGCGGCGGCGGCGGTGCCCGAGGCGAGGACGACGAGGCCATCGGCCGCGGGCAAGCAAAGGGCCAGCTCTTGCACGGTCCCCACCGGCGTTTGCCTTCGAGGAGAGAGAAGAGCTATATTTGGGTTTTTCTCTCTCCTCCGAGCCAAAAATCACTTCTCCGCTTGCGTGGTCCATTTGGAGGGTGTATTTGGTAGGCGTAAACACCGCGGCGATGGATTTTCGGTTTGCCTCGCCTTTTGCCTATCTTTGTTGGAGTCGGTCTAAGAACATCAACTTGTTGGTGAATTGATTCTAACCGTCTGCAGCTTGTTCTACTGTCATAAAACTCCCCTTGGTGCGATCCTGCAAAACATGACCCAAAAAGCACCGGAGCTGAAATCTTTTCCACGTACCCGTTACCGCCGCAGAAAAAAAAAAAAGATCTTTCAATGATATTAATTATGTAATATAAATATTAATCCTATTTTAGTAAATAATTGAAATGCAGCTCGCTCGCTTAGGCTCGCTTAAATGGCCGGCATTCAGTCCAGGTGGCCACAAACAAAACCGCTGCCCTACTATACTCATGATGTGGGGCGTGTGGGTGCTTG
The DNA here is from genome assembly GCA_015847255.1 of Hyparrhenia diplandra. Taxonomy (NCBI): domain Eukaryota; kingdom Viridiplantae; phylum Streptophyta; class Magnoliopsida; order Poales; family Poaceae; genus Hyparrhenia; species Hyparrhenia diplandra. Next base: position 48,064 of record JADLZK010012251.1, on the reverse strand, counting down.
AGAGCCCGGGCTCCAAACCTCCAATGTGGCTCTGATTGCCCGGATAGATAGATCTCTTGAGCACAGCGCACCAGCTACTCTACCTCTTTTGGAGGTCAGAGCGTAGCAGGGGAGTGCTGCCGCTGCTGTTGCTGCTGCGTACGGAGTACAGACTGGATCACAGGTACGGGGATGGATCTTGCCGGCCACGAATGGTAGAAAGGTGCTTCTTGTCCCCTCCGTCCGCCGCCATGAATCAAAAATCCGTCAGAAAGGTTGGAAAAACTTTACGGCTCTCTCAGAATGGACTAATGCGATGGCAATGGCACTCGCCGTGGCCAGGAGGAACAGCAGGGATTTAAGAGAAGTCTCCGGCTTCCCTGTGTCAAAGTAGAGGGCAGCGAGGTGGACGACGAAGTGGGTTGCCTGCGTGGAAGGTTACCGGGGGCCCAGCCTGCCATTTTGCTCGTGGCTAAATTCAAAATCCCAAACCACGACGATCCGGCCGACCGGCACGAAATGAATGAGTTTTCAAGCAAAATGCAGCATGAACATGGACTCTTCTGTTAAATTAAAGAAATATTGCTCAAAATTGCTTGGCAAACGACTAGCTTTACTGTTACCGGAGACATTTTTCGACCCAGGAAGCTGCGAGGAGAGGACAGACAAACAATACAAGATGCACCGAGTTGGACACGCTTTTTTTTTTTTTTTTTTTGTACAACAGGAGACGAATCAACGAACAGTCAAACTTACGGCCTGAGATAAGAGCAGTTCGCTATACAAACAGTTCGGCATTTTGGCGGCAAAATCTACGTCAAGTCACGGTAGAGTTCAAAAAATCAAAACCTAGGAAGGCGACCACTCCTTCACTTCACTACAGATTATGCGTCGGCAAGGCAGAGATGGAACCAGATCAAAACGACACCGACGACGAAGCCGAGTTGCAGTTCTGGCTGGCTTGGCTACATGTCCTGCACTAATCTGGACGGCGTGCTCGCGGTGGTCGTGTTGCCCCCGTAGCAGCTGCTGTCGCATGACCCCACCGCCGGATTCCCTGGTGTCCTCGCCTTCTCCAACGGGCTGCCGTTGCCCGGCCGAAGACTCCGACGATCCTGCAGGAGGATGCGCACAAACGCAGGACAGAGCTATCAACACTGAAGAGGATCGATCGGACGGACATGCAGTAGATAGAGTATACAAACAGCAAGTAAAGAATCTCTGCATCTGACCAACAATAGTTTAGTGGCCTATGGGTGGCAGTAAAACATGGATCGGATGCATGGTGATATTGTTTTCTTTGAGATAGTCATTCAGCATTCACGATGGCAGATTAGTTAACATCCCAACGGGCAGTTCAGGCACTGTCCGGACAAGTATTTTACACTTGGTCCATGGTCAGACAAGTAATCAGAGCAACATTGTGCTATTTTAATCCTGATGCGCCTGCTGTCCATCCATGTTTCTTAAAACCCGGATGCAGAAGGTATCATCACCGGTGATTTTAATATCGACAGACATGAGTGGGGCATTCACAATCACATAGGACAGGGTAATCGGCACATTATTTTAACCGGCGATTGCTCGGGTTTCACCGTATGTAACTTGGGATCCACTTCATCATGCATAGAGTATGTTCTTGAGAGCGAATGAGCAGCATGATTGACTTCAACAAATATATTGATAGAATGATAGACAGAGATGTAAAGAAGCAAGTAGCAGCAGGGCTCACCTCTCGATACGGGAAGTCGTCGACTTCAAGCATATGGATGACATGCCCCATCTTGGGCCGTTTCTGCGAATCGGGATCCACGCACCTCAGCGCCACCAAGAGAGACTTCTTCAGCGCCTTGGAGGAAGGCTTCTCCGGCAGCTTTGGGTCCAGGATGGCCTCGTAGTCCCTGTTGGTCACCTTGTTCTTGAGCCATTCTACAAGGTTCACCTGTAATGTAACAGTACAGCAGGATCAGGAAGGAACTTGGGCAAATTCAGAAGCACATTTCGCATTGCAGTGCAACATGATCCCATTGCTTCACTGAATCACAAACACCACCACACTGACCTCTCCGGCAGGCCGGGCATAATCGACGGGGCTTCGACCGGAGATTATCTCCATTATCAGGATCCCGAAGCTGTACACGTCGCTCCTCTCATTCAGCATCCCGGTGCTAGCATACTCTGGTGCCACATAGCTTCCAAAAAAACAGAAGCATTTTGAGAATTCACATCAGTCAGTTCACCCGGAAAGAAGAAGATCAAACATGCATGATTCATCATCATCAGGGACCTTGGCTCACCCAAATGTTCCCATCACTCTGGTGGTGACGTAGTTGCTGTCTGACCCCAGGAGCTTGGCGAGGCCGAAATCCGAGACCTTGGGGTTCCACCTCCTGTCCAGCAGAATGTTGCTCGACTTGATGTCCCTGTGCACCACCTTCGGCTCCAGCCCCTCGTGCAGGTACGTGATCCTGAATCATCCATCCCCCAATGCCAAATCAATCTCATTCAGAGGCCAGTAGTGCATGACATGAGCAGAACGAAAAGCAGTGGGAAAACAAAAATTCAGTCAGGCACCCTTTGGCCATGCCGAGCACGATGTTCATCCGGATGTCCCAGGTGAGTGGGCTGACGGCCCCGACGTCGCCGTGCAGCCACTGCTCGAGGTTGCCATTGTCGACGTACTCGTACACAAGTATCCTGCGATGAGATCACAAGCAATGCAACCGCCGTAGGTACCATGTGCAGCACCAACAGATTACCACAAGAAGCAATGCAGTTATTGTTTGTGATGCAGCAGCCAGCCGTCATCAATGCGCAGCGCAGAGGGTTCTGTTGGTTTCTGTACTTACCTCTGGGCGCCCTCGGCGCAGTAGCCCAGTAGCCGCACCAGATTCTTGTGCCGGACGCGGCCGATGGCCTCCACCTCCACCTTGAACTCCCTCTCGGCTTGTCCCCTGCATCCGGCCGGCGAGCAACGTGCGTGCAACGGATCAATCAATCAGAAAAGGCATCGAATGGATGGAGAAGATGGGGGGTTCTTTTGAGTGGCAGTGTTGTTTACCTGTTGTTGAGGAGGTTCTTGACGGCGACTTGGTAGCCGTCGGCGAGGACGCCGCGGTAGACGATGCCATATCCGCCTTCCCCGACGACGTGCTCGGGAGCGAACGCGGCGGTGGCCTCCTCGAGTTCCCGCAGCGTGTACCAGTGGCCCCAGCCGAGGTGCGACGCCTCAGGGCCCACGACGCCGCCCGCCGACACGTCGGACGCCACGGGTCCGACGACCGCCTCCCCTTCGGCGGCGTAGGCGACCATGCGGTGTCCCTTGCCGGCCTCGATGTGCACGCGCTGCGACCCGTGGGCCACGGACTCGCCGTCGTCGTGGTGCGCCTGCGCGCCGCCGCCGCCGGCGGTGGCGTCCTTGAGGAACGCGTGGCCCATCTCGAGGTAGTGGCGGAGCGAGCCGACGTGGACGGCCACCTCCTGGATCTCCTTGGACACGGGCGGGATGGTGGACGGGGACAGCGGCGCCGCCCCCGCCCCCGACGCCGGCGCGTGCGCGACGCCCTTCCTGGGCCGCCTCCGCCGCGCGCCGCGGCGAGGTGGAGGGAGATGAGCACGAGGAGCAGCACGAAGGCGGCCCCGACCGCGATGCCCACGAGCACCCACAGGCGTAGGCCCAGCACCGCCGTCCTGCGCGACAGCTCGTTCCGCAGCAGCGGTGGGGGTGGAGGCGACATTGCCGGCGTCCTCCGGTGCTGCGGGCTCGCCCGGACGCACAACACTTGGGCGCTACACCTACCTACCACTACCACCAGGCTCCTCTCTCGCTTGCTACAGCTGCATGGTACAGTGACTACTAGCTCACTGGTCGTCTGGCCACTAGTGGCTCCTCACTGCCGCCTATGGCTAGGGAGGAGTGAGGAGTGACCACGAGGAGGGAGGGGGGCTACGACCGACTGCGAGAGCACGAGATGATACAGAGGAAGTTGAGCCGAGCGAGGCCCGAGGAGAGTTGAGCTGGGCAGGGGAAGGTTGTCCGTTTCTGAGCGTGTGGGGCCGTCTGACAGGCGGATCTTGGGTTAAACTAGCCTGGAGTAATTAAGCCATGCTTGAGAAGTCAGAACCGAGGATCTGAGATGATTAAAGCTCCAATTAACTGGCTGCAACTGTAATTATTAGTAGGGACGTGCAGGTATAGTAGAAGAAGGTTGGTGGTGCTGTCCGCATCGATTTCTCCAACTTGATCTGGACCGTCCATTGGCAGATCGGACGGATGCCTCTGTAGTAGCTCCGGGTATCGACGACCCCTCTTGTGTAGTGAATCCCTGGACTCTCCGCACTGCCTACTGTTCTGACTTTTGGCTTCGGCTGAGCAAAATGGCAAAAATCCGTGGTGGATTTACCAAAAAGTTTCACTGCGCTACGGCTCGGCACGACATCAAAGGGCTTCACTGTTTAGAAGTGGCCACTGGATACTGTTCACCCAACACTGTTCAGTGTACACTGCCACTCTGCCAGCCTGCTACGACAATCTCCATTGCAATTTCCCGAAATCAGCTGGACTATACACATAGACATAGATTCCTCATTTCCTCTTTGCATATACTCCTCCGTAAGCGAGTGTGTAGACTGCGGTTACTGCAAGGGGACCGACGACACCGAAAGTGTGGCGTTATGTTGGTTGGCATATTTATACGCGTACCGGTACTTTGGTGTCCAATTCATCAGAAGCATTTGGTTTGGTCCTATACTTTCGGGCGATGCTAAATAATGCACAAGCCTTCGGTGCGGGCAATACATACATGCATATGCATGCGGTGCCTATACGACTACGATGTAGACATGTAGTCTACTGTACCGTGCTACTATGCCCATTGGCCACTACTGCCACTGCCACAACGCAGTGGAGAACAGCTTGTTTCTTGTCCTCTGCGTCTCCGCCTATGTCTCCTACACGATTTTATTTGGTTACCCGTGGTCCGCGATCGCGCGCATACATACGTTTTCGCCATAATTTACCGTACCTTACCCAGTTACCCGCATGATTGACCAAGTAAACTTGTGTGGTAAATAAACGGAAGGAAAAAAAAAAGGGGGTAAATGGAACGCGCGTCGCCTTCCATCCCCAGTTTGCCGACAATTTTGGTGCCGGACAGTGATGCGAAATGACGCCGAATGAGTAGCGCACCGTTCCAGCACGCAGCACGCAGCACGCAGTACCCTGATCTCTAGCGTGCATCATGCATGCCTACGTACCACAGAGAGAGAGAGAGGGACAGAGAGAGAACCCTACAACGATGGCTGAGTGATAGGTGGCGTCGGTGGCAAGATTCCGACGACTCTCAGCACTGCTTAGTGTTGGTAATGAGTGTGGGAGCACAAGTGGGTGATTACCGATCAGTTTTCTCCCAATATATATATATAGCCTGCTTAGCTATGTTATATAGATTTTGCTCTCTGAGATTGATTTATGATTCAAGATACAAATTAAGACAAAAAAAAAAGGTCAATAAGCCTCATGTATCACTAGTCAAGTCCAAATCAACAGAGGCTCGAGATGCCAAGCTAGGACAAGATAGTTTACAAGCATGTTTCCTAAAGGGTTTTAAAAGCAACATCTTTTTGATTCATAGACTTGATCTCTATAGCTGACATCTTTTGTTTCAGACTTGATCTCTAGCTTGGGAAAGCAAGGCAATGATCCCTAATATACAGGAAAGCAGATCTTCCCTGTAGCATCCTGCTTCAAATTGTGGATCAGCTACAAATAATATATCTATCAGTACATAATGAAACAAGGACAATATCTAGATGAACTATTTTCAGGTAAAGACAAAACAAATAAATGGCACATGATGTCGTCGACCTTGTATTTCTTGCGTGATGTCGTCGATGCCATCCTCCTCTTCTTCCTAGAAGGAGTTGTTCAATGGAACTCAATAAACTCAATCAAGTAATGGAATAAAAAATGAGATTACATTTTTCCAAACATCCTGGGGCAATGTTCCATGGAACAAAACAATCCTAATAACTAAACTGTGAGTCCACCAAGTTCAGTTTTCTAACAACACTTTTTAGCAATAATTCAAGATCTTACTCTGCAACCACTAAGTTCTAAGATGAGGGTCTCAAAGGGTTAAAGTTTCCTCTTTTGGTTGGTTTAAATGAGGCTAGAAAGGCATATGGCAGAACTGAACTGAGACTTTACCTATAACACTAATATATGTATGTAAGCCATCCGACTGGTTTCAACTATCAACTCTCAGTCATATAGGCTACAACTGTAGCAGTAAAATCAGCCTAGGAGATCCTAAATCAACAATTTAGTTGTAACATGATCATGTTATGAGTGAGAAAATAGGTACATCAAACGTGTCATACATCTCAACCGTGAAATCAGATCCAATAATAACTTCGTCTAGAGTTTAAATCATTCTTCTTTCCACATTAGCACCCCTCCCCGACACCACCTAAACAAACAAAGCATCAATTTCTCCAAACAACCTACCCCAAAAGATAGGATCCATTGGGGTAAGATTGCAACACATAACACCACCAACCAAAGATCAATCCCCATCAAAGCATCTATCAATCTAAGATTGGAAACACCGAATTAATCAAGGGGGAGGCAGAGGAGGTCATTTCCATTATCTAGATCCAAAGGTTGGACTTAATGCCTATGTCTAGGTGACTGATCTACACCAATAGAAAATTAACCACAATAATCTATGTAGATGATTCGGTGTTTCTCTCGGAGAGCTTGTATGAACAGAATCTCTATAATAAGATGGATCACTTGGGTTGGCAACTGGCATTGCTCCACATCTGCACGCACTTAAAGATCAGCAGTAACTCATTTGGAAATCACATTCTCCTTTCTCTTTATCATGTATCCGCATCAAATATGAGCTCATCAATGCGCATTGAACTAATCTCTACATAATGTATCAAGTATTTCATAAGCATCTAAGCAAAAGTATATTTATTCCAAGGAGTTTTCACATGGCTTCCATGAAATGTGAAGCCTTTCTTCATCAGCTATCTCAAGACCAAAAAATATATTTTTTTTTCTCATGAACTAATTTGGTAACAACACACCTCAAATTGCATATATGAAAATATTGCCCTTACATATATTTGTCATGCTAGCACCTATTTTGTTTTGTGCTGCATGCGTGAGTGAACCACCTGCGACCGTTAGTATTTGCGGTCGATTATTCAAGAAGTTCTGCCTCTAACACCCACCCGTTCATAAAAACCAATAATCTTGGAAAGCTAACCAATATTCCCTAGAAAAAGTTAAAATCTTACTGAATCAAAGACAAGATAGGCTGCCATTGATTCACGATTGGACAAACAACTCCCCGAACCAAAGACACTTAAGCCGAAATATTACCATCAAAATTTAATTAAACCTGCATTGAGAGGCTATTCATTTCAGATGCAAGATAGCTTGAACTCTCCCAATTGGGCTATATAGTTGCCGGGCTGGGCGGGTTGGATTACAAGGTATAAAGAAAATTGGGCGTGCAGTTGTGCTCATTGATTAAACAGATCTCAAGTATAGTAAACTCCCGTACTCGTAACTAATTACTGCAACCATTTGCTGCTGCGTCGTCTTAACGGCGGGAGACCCACAGCCAAGGCAAGAGAAGCTTCTTCGCTGCTTGTCGCCTGCCCGCCTGCTCGTCGTAGTTAGGGCCTCCTCTCCCCGCCTCCTGGGTAGGTTGGTGTGCTGGCGCTGGCGCCTGGAAAACCCCTGCTGGTCAGGTCAGCTGATGCGCTCGCCAGCGGCCGAAACGCCGAATAATGTGGTGTGCGTCCGTCCATCCGCAAAGCTCGGTCCAAACTTTGTCTCCGTATGTTCGGTCTACAGCTGTGCTAGCAGAAGAGCTTCAGTTACCAAACTATCGCGCCTTGTGTTGTGAAAGGTCCTCCCCTGCTGCTTCGTCGGGCGAGGACGTACCTATCTCCTTACAGCCGCACAAAAGATATGGCCCCCTGTTGTCCTTTGCTGACGTAACCGGAGTACGGTGTTTCTCGGAGAGGGCTCGAGTGGCTTTTTTTATCTCTGAATCATCTATAGCCAGGATGATCCCCACGGTATATACTACTAGATCAGCGCAGGGAGTGCACTAAAGATCAGCAGTGACTGGGATGGATGGATGGATCAGAGGACTAATCGTCCCTCCCATCATTGTTTACCCCCATGAACCTCCTCGCTACAGCTTCAGCGGTCGCCATTCATCAGCGCGAGGGATGGGGGCTCCATTTGGACGGAGGAGCCACGCCCCGTGTTCCACGGCCGGATACGGTGCTGGCGTGATAGGCTTTTTTTTTTTAATCCTATGCCCCAGGTATACTACTAGGTGTACGTAAGCAGTCGCTCTCAGAGGACTACGTCCCCATCATTTGAGCTATCAGATGACGCCCATCACCATGGCTCGACGGGCACTGCTGGAGTCACATCTAGACAAGGGGTGTACGTGCTCTCAGAGGACAGGCTACAGATGAGCGTCTGCTGCACGAAATTGGACGTTACGTCGCGTGGTCTCTCCCTCCCTGTTGTGTTCGGGTATCATTCCATGTGCTGCATGCAGAGTGAGTGCAGACCGGTGAACGGCCGCCGGCACCTGCTTTGTTCTGCCTCTGCTCCTCCCCTTGTTGTAGTAAATCCACGCACGGCAGAGGGGAGCAAGTACAGCACGGCAGGAATTGCTTTGTAGCAACGGCATCCCCGGCTTGGAAAATTAAGCCGATCTGCAAAGATCTTGGTCCATACCTGCCTGGCTATTCAATCCCTCCAGGCCGGGCTGGGCTGCAGGGAGTCCCGTATGCTTGGGCGTGCAGTTGTGCTCATTGATTAAACAGATCTCAAGTATAGTAAGGCCGTTTAGCTTGGGCGTGCAGTTTTTCAAAAAATTAAGACTTTTGTATTTGGTAAATTAAACAGATCTCAATTATAAAAAAACTGTGTGATTAATTAATTTTTACCTACATTTACTCACATATGATTAGATTTAATGTGATGTGATGGAGATTGCTTAAAATAGCAAATTTTTAATAAAAGTTTTTGCCAACTAAACAAGGCCTAAGTCCCGTACTCGAAACTTATTACTGCAACCATTTGCTGCTGCGTCGGGAGCCCCCACAGGGCCACAGCCAAGGCAAGAGAAGCTTCTTCGCTGCTTGTCGACCTGCGCCTGCTCGTCGTGGCCGATAGCACCCCAAAAGTGTGGGCCTCCCTCCCCCGCCTCCCGGGTAGGTTGGCGCCTGGCGTCCTGCTGGTCAGGTCAGCTGATGCGTGCGCCAGCAGCCGACGCCGTGGAGGTGTGCCGCGTGCCATCGCAAAACTCGCATCGCCCCAGTGCTCTGCGGAAGAGCCGGCGGTTCAGTTACGGGTCACTGTCGCGCCGGGCTGGTGTTGTGTTCTTTCCTCCCCTGTTTGCTTCTGTGTACAGTACAGGATCTCTGTACAACGAGCACACGCATTACCGGATCCGCTGCCGTTTGCTGACACGTACAGTACAGTTTTTTTTCCCGATAGCCGCTTCATTCAATCCTGGCGCTGCCAGGTTGCTACTGTTCAATTGGGACACACACCAGCGCATGGACTACTACACCCTACAAAGACGGCCGGGAGGAGAGGACCCGCACCCCGAGTTAAAACCGCCGGCGAAATGTAGGCGGCCTGCCGCCAGTCACGGTCTGGCCGGGTGCGACCACCACCATGGCACCACCACCGATGACGATGGGGGCAGTGGCAGTATTGGCGGCCGTGTTCCGCGGCCTTGCCGGCCAGTGGACATCATGCATGCATGCATCGTCAGTCAGTCGTCGCCATAATTCGATCCATCACCACCGTCGTCCCCATGATTTGAGCCATCATCATGGCCAGACCATCGGCGGGGCACGCCGAGCGAGATCGCGGAAGGGAGGGAGAGCGAGAGGCAACCGCACGAGGCTGGTCTAGTGGCAACTGCAGTTCGTGGTACAGTTTTTTTTAAGGGGAGTCCAACAGGGCCAGGCTACAGCTGAGCGTCTGCACTTTCTCGCCAGAGGCCCAGAGGCCAGAGCGTCTCCGAGAGGTCAAACAGGGCCGTGGAAAGGTTGTGGACCGTCATGGAGCGATCTGCACTTTCCCGGGTGTGCTATTTGTTCATGAAAAAATGATCTCATAAGCTAATTTTTTTTTTTTTGCGTGGTTAGCATGCAAATCATTATAATGTTTCTCTAAGATAAAAGGTCACCATTCTAAAAAAAAAAAAAACTGAATTTGGCTCCCACTTTTTATACAAGTAGAGTACTATTACAAGCGAGGTGAATCATTCTCCAGATGCCTGAGAACAGTTGAAATGCATCATTCAGTTCTTCAGTCAAAACTCCAGCAAACAAAGTACTGCTTTTGCAATAACAAGCCAAAAGCATAACAGTTTTACTTGGGCAAAAATGAATGCAATGAAACTCTGAACGCATCGGCAGAAATTCTTACTGATGCATGACATGCATCCACCGTTCAGATAACATTAAGAATAAAACTGAAAGGAGTTTACAGGAATTTAGCGCAACTTCACAACTATTGATCAACTATGCACAAACATCAATAATTTTCTACTGATTCACGCAATCCATTCTGCATAGATCAAATTCAGAACTACTTGAGGGAGAGAAATAATCCTGCAATAAGTTTAATGATCCACTTAACTCTTGCATCGACCCTGAAGGCCACGACGTCTACGGGTTCAGGCAAAGTTGAGAGCCCGGGAAGGCTTAGCCATTTTGTGCATGTTTTTAAAGGTGCCTCCTGTGGCAGCCTTTTGCCTGTGTTGCTTGTGTGACAGCCTGCCTCGTGGTCGTGAGACCCCTTGAACTCCTCTTGCACGGCGGTAGTCAAGCGGAGGGCTCCATGAAAATGATGCCCTTACTGCATCTACAACATTGCGGTGGTCTGCCTTGCAAACAAATTCGGTGGCGACTCTATGACCATCCACATACTGTTTCCTCTCATAAAGATGTTTTTCTATTACATCACAGTCAGCTATTTCAACCCTTGGGTCGATCTTCATCTTCTCGAGTATGATGGAACTACGGAGAATATGAAGTGCTAGTTCCACCTGGTCTTTGTGACCCGAAAAAACGCTGATATGAACAGACTTGAGATGGGTGTGATGGTGTGGAGGACGACTCCTTAGCTCACCATCCTCCTTGCAATATGGTCGGCGTTGGCAGCGTAACCACATCTAGTGAAAAGGTCAGCATATATATAAGAAAAGTGGAGAAAGTTCAGACCATGCAAATACTGTTTTGCGAAATAGATGGTCATTGCTCCATCATTCAGTAGACAAAGTAGACTTATACAGTTAAAGGTACTGAAGAATTCAACTCTAATTGTTCGGTGTGAAGTATTTCCATTTGTGAATACCATGATCAATGTCGTACAGTTAATGCCTATAGGGAAACGATATATATGGTTCAATACAGATCAACTAAACTGCATGTCGTTGCATATTCTTAGCATTAACAATTGCTAACAGCCAAAAATATGGTACCATGCCTTCTGTAGTTTTATTATCATTGGCATTGCTTATCCAAATCTACCCAAAAGAAAAAAATCTGAAAAATTGCAATGAGGCAAACTTACAAGCAGCTCCAGTTTTTCCATGAAAGGAGCGACCTCCAAGAGATAAGCATAATCAAGGACATCAGTCTGTCTCTTTTTTATTACCATCCAGAACTAATTCCAACCTCAAATGCCGAAGATGAGTAAATATGAAAAAAAAAACTCTTTCCAGGTAAAATGATTCTCTGCAGGACAAACCAATGAACAAAAAACAGGGGAAAATGCGAGTTTGACCATGACAATGTATGCACAATAACAGAACCATAGCAGACATATGACAAACCTCGTGTTGTGGACAATGTAAGGTTAAAGTCTCGAGACTTGGCAAAAACACTAGGGAATCCAGTGACCATGTAGTCAAGAGCAGCATGGAAAGTCGTGAACTTAATGAGTACATTTTTGAGCCTGCCAGTATCAGTAAATATTAATGGAACCACGGTACCAGTGTACTCAGTATTGTTGGACTACAATTCAGCTCTATCACTTGAAGTGAGGGGCATTTATCCACTAGCAAATGCTTAAACTGGTTCAAAGGCTTAGGCATCTGAATACTAGTAACCATTCTACAATAGGCAATCTCGAAAAACTGCAGAAGATTGCATCTTGATAGCATACACTGAACATCTTCATCGGTGATACTCACATCTACTAAGGTAAGTTTCTTAAGGTTCAGAAATCCTTTGAAATCAGCAGGTAGATGTAGAGACACAGAAGTAAGCTCCAGACACTGCAAGTATGGACCATTGTCTGCACTGAAAAGCTGTGGAGGTATATTATACAGTTCTCCTTTGTCTATATATATGCCACGTGATATATCTCTGGACAACAATAACTTGAGCCCACCATTTAAGTCAATAATGAGTTCCTTTGTCTTTGAAGCAATTGCAAAGTTAATCCATCTATCAACATGATTTGCATGCTTATTATGTAACATATGCTTAATTTCCATATGCTTAATCTCTACACCACTATGTTGATGGAGAACTGTGTCAACTCTTGAAACAAATTCTGTAGCACTGATGAACCCATAACCAAAGGAGGACTTAAAATAATGAGGAAACATTGTAGCTGCCTTGAATCAAAAGTTAGGTTGGTGTGGCCACGCCAAACATATTTCCACTCCCTTGATAATATGCTTGTCCTCACAGCATCATTTATTGGCAACCCTTGACACGATCTGTGATAAAATATCCTAAAATGCAAAAATAACAGTACATATTTCATCATGAAAACACATTGTTCGTTCCTATACTTCATTTCTGTATGAAACTCACATACCGTAGGAAGATTGCAAAGCGGGACTTTCTGAACAGTTCTTTTGGTGATTGCTCCACAGAGGCGTTTTTTTGAATTTCTCTTCATGTTTCTGCGATGGCTATACCAGACTCTTTTCAGTAATGAAGATTCTCGACTGTTGAAGTACATACAAGAACATTCAAACATCAGACACTGAAAAGTAATTTTACAAATTTGATAGGATGGCTCCCATGGGTATCCTGATCTGATACATTTGCCAAAGAAAAAAGCATGATTTTTAAGGGCATTTACTGAATTGAGATATTTGATGGAATTAGACATTGTAAACAAGAAAGAAACATTGTTCATAATTTGTGTTATTCTCAAATGACTCATCTAGTTAATCGTCAATGCACGGCCACAACAAATATGCATAAATTACCTTCATAGATGCTGCATCAACAAAAACAAATAAAGAGAATGTTGTATCCCTAAAAAAAATCTGGTTAATGTAATAAAACTATGGATTGATGAACAGCCTCTAGGCCTTCAGCCCATTAGACACACTTGGGTCAAGGGCACCAGGCATCTAACCCCATACAGTACGCTGTAGTGAGTTGCAGTTTTCTCTCAAACAAAGCAGTACACCAATACTAGGCATGTTGGGGAGGGGGGACGAATTTGACACTGATGTTTCGGTGTACACTGGCTACCGAGTATCCTTGCCCTGACTTGCTGTCTTTTCGTCTTCTACCAACTCTAACCCAAATGACCAAATCCCTGACTAGCTACTGCCAACTGAAACTGGGAAGACACAGAATCTCCGTCTAAAACATGGGATTTTTTTTTTCGTTGCCTTGTGCAGTGAAAGTGTTGCAGATCTACTGGGAGAAACCTCGATGGGAATCAAGACTAGAAGGGGGAAGGGCATGGGAGGCAGGGCAGCCGCCGGCGTACCTCAAGACCGGGAGGGAGGGATGGACGCGCGATTCAGGCGAGTTTGGAGGACCGAGAGGCCGCGATTTCTTCTCGCGGTTTGACGCCGAGTCTGGCAGGTTATCGGAGTACAGCAATCTCGGTGTCAGAGCAGATTACAAATCGACTGGTGGCTTACTGCTATTTATCCACTCCATAATACTTAAACTGGTTCAAAGGTGTTTTAGGCATCTGAATACTTATTTAACTTTTTTTTAATAAATATTATCACTTTTGTTATGACTTTGATACATCACTAAAGATATTGTAATAACGGTTTATTTGTTTTATAATTTATATAAAAATTTGAATAAGAAAGGAAATCAAACAGATGTAGATTTATATATGCTCCAAACACTGCAATTGTGGAGGACCATTGGAGTACTGTACTAAAAAGCTGTGGAGGTTTTTTATGAAAACTAGTTAAACGTCTATATATTGCTACGGGATAATAAAATTTTATATAAAAAACATAAATCCATGATAGGGTAACAATACTATAAAATTAAACAATAATATTAAAGTGGCATTATGAACTACTACATGGGATTGAACATGTTTTTAACATATCATTTAGAATGGAAAAAACATTTGTTAACATTTCAACCTTATCATTATTCCATCACTCTTATCCGACAAATAAAACTTGATGGAGAACTACAAAGGTCACAAAAAAACAAACTTTTGTAATAAATCTTAAAGGAGTATTCAATAAGAGTGTGTCTTAATGTGAAAACTATACATTGTATCAAAATAATTTTAAGGGAAGTTGTAACCAACGGACAGGAAATTTGAGAATTTCATTTCAAGTATATGTATATTTCTATTGTATTTTATTGGATTTACGATTCTACATGATAAAATATCCTAAAATGCAAAAATAACAGTACATATTTCATCATGGAAACACATTGTTCGTTCTATACTTCATTTCTGTATGAAACTCACATACCGTAGGGAAGATTGCAAAGCGGGACTTTACGAACAGTTCTTTTGGTGATTGCTCCACAGAGGCGTTTTTTTGAATTTCTCTTCATGTTTCTGCGATGGCTATACCAGACTCTTTTTCAGTAATGAAGATTCTCGACTGTTGAAGTACATACAAGAACATTCAAACATCAGACACTGAAAAGTAATTTTACAAATTTGATAGGATCGCTCCCATGGGTATCCTGATCTGATACATTTGCCAAAGAAAAAAAGCATGATTTTTAAGGGCATTTGAGATATTTGATGGAATTAGACATTGTAAACAAGAAAGAAACATTGTTAATAATTTGTGTTATTCTCAAATGACTCATCTAGTTAATCGTCAATGCACGGCCACAACAAATATGCATAAATTACCTTCATAGATGCTGCATCAACAAAAACAAATAAAGAGAATATTGTTGTATCCCTAAAAGGGCTGGTTAATGTAATAAAACTATGGATTGATGAACAGCCTCTAGGCCTTCAGCCCATTAGACATATACTTGGGTCAAGGGCACCAGGCATCTAACCCCATACAATACGCAAAGTATAGTGAGTTGCAGTTTTCTCTCAAACAAAGCAGTACACCAATACTAGGCATGTTGGGGGATGGTGACATCATTTTATACTGATGTTTCGGTGTAAACTGGCTACCGAGTATCCTTGCCCTGACTTGCTGTTTTTTCGTCTTCTACCAACTCTAACCCAAATGACCAAAACCCCGACTAGCTATAAAAGTGAAACTGGGAAGACACAGAATCTCCGTCTAAAACATGGGATTTTTTTTTTCGTTGCCTTGTGCAGTGAAAGTTTGCAGATCTACTGGGAGAAAACCTCGATGGGAATTAAAGACTTTAAGGGGAAGGGCATCCCGGCAGGGCATCATAAATAGCGTAATCAAGACCGGGAGATGGGATGGACGCGCGATTCAGGCGATTTTGGAGGACCGAGAGGCCGCGATTTCTTCTCGCGGTTTAGACGCCGAGTATCCCAGGTTAACAAACTACAGCAATCTCGGTGTCAGAGCCGATTACAAATCGACTGGTGGCTTACTATGCAAAAACTTAGGTACAAAAAATAGGCTTCATATAGATTCTAACTGATTGGCCACAAATATGGCTTATTTAATCTTTTTTTAACCAAATATTATCATATTTTGTTTTTGGTCAATATCATCACTAAAGATATTGTAAGGTTTATTTGTTTTATAATTTAAGAACCCAAAATATAAGAGAGGCTAATAATTTACTCTAAAAATAGATGTATGAATATATATTTTACACAGCCCATTAATGAAAATTCTAAAAACGTCCGTCTGCTATGGGATAATAAAATTTTATATAAAAAACATAAATCTTTTATTGACATTTGCAATACTATAAAATTAAACAATAATATTAAAGTGGGATTATGAACTACTATATGGGATTGAACATGTTTTTAACATATCATTTAGAACGGAAAAGCATTTGTTAACATTGAACCCGCAACCTAAACATTATTCCATCATAGTATCAAACAAATAAACACGAGCATGAACTACAAAGGTCACAAAAAAGCGAAAAAAATAAATCTTAAAATGCATTCAATAAGAGTGTGTCTTAATGTGAAAACTATACCGCTTTTGAAAATTATTTTAAAGGGGCATTGAATCAAACACCTTGACAGGCATTTGAGAATTTCATTTCAAGTATATGTATATTTCTATTGTATTTCCATTGCGTATTTATTATTCTACATGAAAACATCATATTGCATATACATAATGTCGTATGATGTCATCAAGCTAACAAGGGAAGAACGTGCATCGCATCCGTTAGGTGGCGCTTGCTTCGGGTTGGGGGTCATGGCGCCGCCTCGCTGACCATAGGCCATCTCGCGTGGAGGGTGTGAGGTATGTGAGGCGCCACTACAGGCCTTCTGTCGGGCTCGCCCACGGAGGCTTGCCGGAGTAGGACGGGGCGATGAGGCCGGTGGGCGTGGAAGAGTCCACCATGGCTTGAAAAAAGTCCTAAATGCGGACATTGTTTGGCTTCCACCGAGAGATCGCTGGAGACTCGAGGAGAGGCAGCTGCCACGCCGCCCTCCGCAAATGTAGGAATGGATTGAAGAAAGGCGGAGGTCAACGACAAAGAAACAACAATCAACGATGTCGCGAGGTGATCACAACGACCTCCCCGTGTCCGACCATGGGTGGTGGTCATACGGCCAGCGCCGCGCTCGCAGCGACAATGGCCGTTGACTCGCTAGGTCTCGATGCAGGGCTTCGCCGCGCCAGCCCCGGGCACGAAAAGACGGCGTCGAGAGCATACCCTGGACAAACCAAATTAATCGCGGACGGGCGGAATGAGGTGGGAGGGAGGGCTCTTGGAGTGGTAGATGCGACTGAGAACACACCTTGTCGCAACCGAGGTGAGGTCCCACGGCCGCTTTGGCCAAGGCAATGGGCAAGTGGGCCCCGTCGTCCGCACCCCCACCCGTAGCAGATCGGCGACGCGGCAGGAAGGAAATCGTGAGCCCGGGGAAGGGGACACGGGATTACAAGATTGGGTGGTTGCCTAATATATATTGCATGCATGAGAAGATTGGGTGGTTGCCCACGACGTTATTGGCATGCTTTCAATGAAACTCTGATTTCCTGCACAAAGCCAAATATAGATTGACCATGGATCCGATCGACCGTGCTAAAATTTTTTACGACACCGGGATTACAAGATTGGGTGGTTGCTACTAATATATATTGCATGCATGAGGAGATTAGGTGGTTGCCTTATATTATTGGCATGCTTTCCATGCAAACGATGATTGGATGTTGCCAAATATAGATTGCATGTGTGAGGAGACCGTGTGGGATCGCATGTGGGGGTGAAAGGTGAGGCGAAATTTTTACCGCACTAAATAACAGTCTTTCTTTTGTTCTTTTTATGTTGTAGAGATAGAGAGCAGAGATACAATAATACGTTTTCTACCCCGGGTATGGAAAAGAACTGCTAAACATGGTACATTTTGGAGTTTGGACCTATCTTTGCGGTCCGCCAAAGCTAATCACGACTACTGAGTTCGCGCAGGTTAGAGAGTTCGAGGACCAGCGGTCCCTGAAGAAGATCAATATGCAATTTCTGAAGATCAGGATAGAAGGCTTTGTCCTCCTTCACGATCGCATCTCTGCTGGCATTAATTTCCTGGAGGGGCTGTTATTGCAATTTGTTTATTTCGATTTGCAATTTGTTTATTTCGATTTGCTCCATTCCTAATATTTTTCTCCCGTCTGTTATTGCAGTCCGCTATTGAGCACTACTATCGCCACGTTGTTAGTTGCAAGTTGTTTATGTCGATTTGTGCTATGAGCAGTACATTAAAATTTAAAACCAGGATGAACTGGAGGTATGCCTGCGGTCCTGGAAATCAAAAAAAAAAAAAAAAAAAAACAAATTAGGAATGAACTCCAAGTTGTTTATGTCGATTTGTGCTATGAGCAGTACATGGGCTTACAGTTTTTTTTTTTTTTTTTTTTTTTTTTTGACAGCAAGCTTACAGGTTAACACACCAGGGTGAACTGGAGGCGGTGCCTGCGGTCCATGAAACCCCCCTACAGTATGAATTCTTTTTTCAATACGAGTCCATGTAAAATTCTTTTTTAAATAGTTACTTTTACAAATGTTCGGATTGCTAAAGATATAAGCCTAAACCCTGTACAGATTTCAATTCACGCCTTTCGATTTTACATTTTTACCTCTTTGAATTGGTTCAGCTTATTCAGGTTTTGAATGCCACTATATTTCCATTACAGCCATTGACACCAGTGGATATTGAATCAAAGAGAATTAACCTGACGTTTACTGTACTTGAAATAATATTTTGAGACTGCTGACCACACACAACAACTGAAACAAGGTAGAGCGTACTCACAACAATTGAGGCAACGTCGAGTGTTTCCCATACCCTTATATTCTTAGGGAGCGTATCGTGTGCAATTGTGATTCGTGTGCAACGTTTGCAACTCCCAACCACGATCACTAGATCTTGATCTGATGGCTAGTTTGAGAGGTGGAAAACTTTAACACTTAAACCCTCCCACCATTACTTTTGCTAACAAAAAAAAGACAACTCATCTCACGCGACTGACGTTCGTTTGCCCGCCGTTCCGTCGATACCCACGACGTTTCCAACAAAAAAAAAATAACGCCGCCGCCAGGACCGATCGTTCGTCGCGCCGCCAGGCCTGGATCGAAGGTCGTCCCGATCATAGGAACGAGCGCCGCCACCAACTTGCATGGATCCAGAAGCCGCCACCAATGCAGGTACGGGTGAACCTCCTGCATGTCTACTCGCTCCGTCCCGATTTAGTTGTTGCGGATTTCGTTGTCCCAAAATAGATCGTCCCTAGGCCGTGGCTACACCACCGAGCAGAGCACCGCATGCAGCCACGGAGTAGAGCACCGCATGCAGAGCACCAAGTCTTGTTTATTCATTTTCTGCGTGCATTTTATGGGTACAGGTGCAAGCATGGACTACGATGGCATGGACTCCATCCCCAGCACGGCCATGGATATCACCGCTGGTTCTGTGTCCATCGATGCCATCGACGCAGGACTTGGAGCCTACCTTGAACATCCAGCCACACCACGGACAGAATCTTCGCCGAATTTTGCAGTAAGTTGCAAACAAAATTTGAATACAGTACTAGTTGGTATTAGTTGGTACCTAGTTCGCTCATACATAATTCACACTTTTATAGGCAACCAGTGACACAAGCAACCTAAATTCTAAAGAACATTTGAAGCCAGTGGTTGGAATGATGTTTGATAGTGTATCAGATGTTGAGAAATTCTACAAGTCGTATGCACATGAAGCTGGTTTCTCTGTTCGTATTGGTCAGCAGGCGAAGGGAGATGAGGAAATATTACTCAAGAGGTATTATTGTTCAAGACAAGGATTTACTAAGGAGAAGGTGCCTGATGCTAGTGCAGAATCTGGGAAAAAGAGAAAGCGACCTAAACTGATGGAAACTAGATGTGGTTGTCCGGCACATATTGTTGTAAAGCTTGACAGTGACAAGAAGTATCGAATAGCTTCGATGGTTGAGGATCACAACCATGGTTTTGTGTCGTCAGATAAGAGGCATTTGCTAAGATCCAATCGTAGAGTCAGTGAGAGGGTTAAGAGTACTTTATTCAGTTGTCAGAAGGTAAGCATTGGCCCGTCACAGGCATTTCGACTTCTCCATGTCAGTGAGGGTGGGTTTGAGAATGTTGGCTGCACCAAGAGAGACTTGCAAAATTATTATCGTGACCTCAGAACCAAAATCAAGGATGCAGATGCACAAATGTTTGTGGCACAACTTGAGCGAAAGAAGGAAGTAAATCCTGCTTTCTTTTACGAATTTGAGGTAAATGAAGAAGGACGACTTGTTCGTGTATTTTGGGCAGATGCTTTAAGCAGGAAAAACTATACTGTTTTTGGTGACGTGATTTCGGTAGACGCAACGTATAGCACCAACCAGTATAACATGAAATTTGTGCCATTTACTGGAGTCAATCATCACTTGCAAAGTGTTTTTCTTGGGGCAGCTTTCTTAGCCAATGAAAAGATCGAGTCATATGTATGGTTGTTGAACACCTTTCTTAAGGCTATGGGTGGAGTAGCACCTCGTCTAATCACAACAGATGAAGATGCGAGCATGATTGCTGCTATTGTTGAGATTCTACCAGATACAGCTCATAGATTATGCATGTGGCATATCATGGATAAGGTACCTGAGAGGGTAGGGCCCTCTATAAATAAAGATCAAAATTTTTGGGTAAGACTAAACAAGTGTGTTTGGGGGACCGATAATTCAGATGATTTTGAGTCCCAATGGAATTCTATCATGACAGATTATGGACTTGTGGGAAATGATTGGTTCTCTAATAGGTTTGCCATTCGTGAATCATGGATTCCGGTATACTTTTTGGACATACCTCTAGCAGGAATGCTTAGGACTACATCACGATCAGAGAGTGCAAATTCTTTTTTTAATCGTTTCATAAAAAAAAGTTGGCTTTTGTTGAGTTCTGGCTAAGGTTCGACACAGCTTTGGAGTGCCAACGTCAAGAGGAGTTGCTAGCTGATAATACAAGTCTTCACAGCACTCCTAAATTGATGACACCATGGGGCATTGAGAAGCAATGTAGTGTGCTTTACACACATGAAGTTTTCTTCAAATTTCAGGAACAAATTCTAGCTGCGAGAGACCATTGCTTTATTCAAGGTATTTCAGAGTGCGAAGATGTAAAGTGTTACACAATCAGCAGCCAATCTGGAAAAGAGCGAGTTGTTCAGATGAACAAGTCAAATATGTTTGGTACGTGCTCCTGTAAATTATATGAGTCCTATGGCATCCCATGTCATCATATCATACAAGTGCTTAGAGCTGAGAAGCAAAATGAGGTACCATCGACTTATATTATGAAGAGATTTGAGAAAAAATATAAAAGGTTAGTTTGTGCCCTTGTTTTTTTTTTTGTGTGGTTATAGTATTAATCAGATATATTTTGCAGAGAAGTGTTCTTTGATGATGACGGCAACCTTCTCGACGAAAAGGCTAAAGATCCTATGGAGGTGGCAATGCGAAAAAAATTTTCACATTCACGGAACACGTTTGAAGATCTACTACAAATGGCAAAGAACTCTGAACCAGCGATTGACTTTTTGTGCTCTAATTTATCGAGCTTAGTGGAACCCCTACAAAATATGGTTCCAGATGCTGCAGTTAGTAAGCAGGATGAGTTTGAAGCATTCCTTGGTGGCAAAATTCCACATGAAGTCCAAATACATCCACCAACTGATATCGTGTCCAAAGGGCGGTGCAAAAGAATTAAAAAGAGCAAGGAGGAGAAGGAACCAAAAAAAACGGAAGTGTGGAAAATGCAAGCAAGTATCGGATCATGATGCACGGAATTGCCCAAACAAGGTTGATGGGTGATTGTTTTCTTTATTTTAGTTTGCAATCTGGTGGACATACTCTGAAAACATTTCATTTACACAGCTGTACTTGCTGTTGGATAATTCTGAATAGTCTGGTTTTCCTGGACGCAAATTGTGTTTGAAGAGTATACGTTACAAAAAAAAACACTATTAAAGTTTGGAACAGTGTACATACTTCACTTGCAATCTGGTTTTCCTCTCATGGTTTTTAATCCGTGGTCAAGGTCACTCCAGGGAGAGTTTTAAGAATGGCTAGGCATTCCTTCAAAATTGTCTTTGCCTGTTCACTTTTTTCAGACTCACAGATCTCTGTAAGTTCATCCTCGAGATTGTCTAGCCATTCATGTGATGCATGTACGTATGCCTTAATTAGGGTATAGACATGCAGGCCAATGTCGCCGCCCTTGGGTATGCATGCTGCTGGTGCTCGTTCCTGAACGACCTTCGATCTAGGCCTGGCGGCGCGACGAACGATCGGTCCTGGCGGCGGCGTTATTTTTTTTTTTTTTTTTTTGGAAACGTCGTGGGAATCGACGGAACGGCGGGCAAACGAACGTCAGTCGCGTGAGATGAGTTGTCTTTTTTTGTTAGCAAAAGTAATGGTGGGAGGGTTTAAGTGTTAAAGTTTCCCACCTCTCAAACTAGCCATCTAGTGATTGTGGTTGGGAGTTGCAAACGTTGCACACGAATCACAATTGCACACGATACGCTCCCATATTCTTAATGTTATGTTCAAACCATATTTGACTACTACATATATATGCGATTCTCAATTGGAACTGAATTCCTTTTGGTGATAAACCTCATTAATAGCTCTATTGTTCAGTAGAAACTGCAGCAGACAGTAGCAGCCCACGACCACGATGGCAGGCCTCGAACGGCCCCGACGCCGTCCTCCCCCGGACCCCGTCGCCGTGCTCCGCGGACACCGCGCCGCCGTCAACGATGCCTGCTTCCACCCCTCCCTCCCGCTCCTCTTCTCCGGGTACTCCCTCCCTCCACCTCTCTCTCTCTCCCCGCTCCTCCCTCCCCGACCCTCTGCAGCAGCGAGTAGAGTACGCACAACGACCTGTTGTTTTCTGTGCCACCTGTGTGACGTATTGCTCTCTGGTGCTCCTCGACCAGCGCGGCCGACGGGGAGCTCAGGGCCTGGGACACCTCAAGCCACCGCACCGCTTCCTCTGTGTGGTTCGTCACTTCTGCTCTCTGCAACTATGGCGATTCAGTTTTGTGCCGACTTGGTGTGACGGCAGTGGCATGCGATTTTTGTAGGGCTCATGCTGGGTCGGCGGGAGTGTATTCTGTCGCTGCTGGTGCTGGACTTGGGAATAAGGTCATCAGGTGAGTGGTATAGGAGCCAGACAGTTTGATTTGAGAAATTTCTCGTTTGATTTTGTCCTTTTTGGGGGGTTTGCACACAAGTTATTAGATCATTCTATTCTATTATGCTCTTGACATTTATGTTGTGTAGTGTTGGTGCTATAAACTTGTAATGTTGTAGGAGAGCTGCCAACTAAGAAGGGCCATTTCAGTGTAATAATAATTCAATGTTGAACTTCAATTGCTTATAACATAGATTAGATATGTAGAATTGGAACTGTACTTGAAGGGGGCCTCCTCAACTTCCCAGTGAATTTAGGATTAATTTGGACTAGATCCTGAGGAGAAAAATTACTATGACTGGACCTAATAGCATACTATGTGTTCCTAACAAGTAGACAGTGTCAGAACATTGTTGACTGTAGATGGATGAGCTGTTAGGTGCAGCATATTTCGACCAGATTATTTTCTCGCTCTGATGATTTTGATCAATGTGTTATCTTCTCATGTTGATGCAGCCAGGGCAGGGATGGGACTTGTAAATGTTGGGCGATTGAAGAAGCTGGGCTTTCAAGGTATGACTCCTTGTTTGCTCATCCTATTAGAGTTTAAAAACAAAAGCTATTTTTCTTCAGGAGAGGCAGGCGTACACATCTACTTTTTTTTCCTAATGAAAAATGAAACCTTAAATTTGAAGGATAATCTGGGATGTGATTAGTGGAAAATAAACCCATGAATGTAAATGCAAAGGAAAAAAAGCTATACTTGTCATATTATACACATATATTGGCAGAAAATATTACTAAACTTAGAAGCCATATAGCTGATCAAATTCAGTACATTTACAAGACAACTTTCAATCTTAACCCTGAATGCAGAACAACTATCATCAGGTCTCAAGCCCTCTGGTGTCAGTTATGTATGCAAACCATATTCTGTAACTATCCTTTGATCATCAATTACGGCATCAACACATCCATCTTATTGATCTGTTTGGTTCCTAGTAGACTTTATGGTCCATGTGAGATTTGTGTTGTATGGATCCGTTTAAAATTATATTCATCTTGTTGACATTTTGTAGGAAGCCCCTATTTACAGTCAAAACAAGCACATATCATTTCTGCAAGATGTCTCTGGTGAAGTCTTCTTTTACACATGCCACAAAATCCGGCTCAACCTGCTCAGCTAGTGACGTAGAGCCACAAAGAGTGTCATCTGAAAATACAGAATGCCATGGTGTAAACCCTTTAGTAGGCCCTCAAGAACATGATCAATGTATTGAGCCAACACTTAATCGCTCTTGTAAAGTCAGATAACTTTTTTTTTGGTGTAATTGACCTTAATAACGTTTTGGTTGGCTAGGTACTACCTCTAATGGGCATAATATGTTGGCAATTGCTGGTCAAGAATCGTCCCAGGTTAGTCCTTAATTAAGCAGCCTTTTGATCGAAATTGAACTATTGTATGAAAGGAATGATATTAGTACCACTGTTACTAGGTATAGTAGAGAATGCTTGGATTAGCTGGTGACATACAGAATCTGCATGATTTTTTCCTATTTATTTAATGCCTTAGTTTTGTTTTAATGCTGTAACTCAAAGGAAAAAAAAATCTGCAGGTTGAGCTTTGGGACATTACAAGCTCTAGAAAGATCGTAACCTTGCCCCAAACATGTAGCGCTAATACGACAGATCATCCTACTAAGAAAAAAGGTTCATTTCACTTTTCCAGCTGTAGCTGTTTTGTTTCATGAGAAAGCATCAAGTGCAGGTTAAGTCTAGTATGTTGATCAAGTACTATTTTGTACTCTTTTCTTTGTAGATCCTTCAGTTATTGTACTCCTATTTCCTAGGGCTAGCGCCTTCATGATAGTACTAGCACCTGCACTACGTAAAAATCATTGTACACTGGTTGCTGGTATATATAATTGATTTGGAGGATAAGACCTTTTTATCTTTTAGGATTGATAGATATGGTTTAGGATGGATCTCTGTTCTATAATATGACACTACAATGTGGTCCATAATATGAGACTATAATGTGTGGTATAGTGCTCTGCATCTGCAGAGCAGTCATAAAATTCCCTTCAAATTGTGGTATCATTATTTGTGCTTTAAGTAACGCACACAAAACTTATCCTGTTTATTGTAGGACTATGCATGGCTGTGCAAGCTTTCATCACCCATGAATCTGCAGGCTACATAAATATTCTGTCAAGGTTAATATCAATATCAAGCTTTCTCTAGACAATTTGTCTATGGTACCTTCAAAAGTTGAGGACTAAATATGGTACCTTGATCTCTAATCTAACCACATCTTTTGTTCATTCTTGGTCTGCCAGCTAATTACTTTTGAACTAAGAAAGAACCATATATATATGATTCACTAGAAATCTTTTTATCCAGTCAATTCTTTATTGTATACCTTTGTGGAATGTCAGTTTGATTGTTCCTCTAAACAACCTTGATCACTAATGTAACTGCATGTCTTTATTCATTCTTGAATGCCAGCTAAGTACTTGTTGATCTAAGAAAGAATCGCCCCACTTATGATTCACTAGAAATTTTCTTTTCCAGTTGCGTATCTGCTGAACGTCAGTTTGATTGTTCTCACTGAAGTATGCTAGCATTTCCAGTTTACATAATGGATTAGTAACAAAGCTCTGGATTTGTTGAAACTAGTTACGAAGATGGAAGCACTCTTTGGTGGGATGTACGAAAAGCCTGGGTTACCTTTATGTTCAGTGAAATATCATTCAGAATCAGGTTTCATGCAGCCCCCTCTCAGTTTTCATCAGCCATTCAACTTCTATTTTTCAATAGTAATACATTTATCTTCCTTTGATGGAATGGAACAAGGCATGATCTAATAAGTTGCAGGTGTGCAGCTTTATCCATTGCTATTGATGGGTTTTGCAATGGTGGAATCTCAGGAGGTGCTGATGATAAAATAGTCATGTTCACGCTTGATCATCGAAAGGTTTGCCCATCTCTGTCCTTGTCGTGGAAGGTTGATGATGTGAATAGTAACATTCGTCTGTCCCTGTTTACTCCAAGTCTGAGTATGCCTTGTATTTCTTGCAGGTTGCCAAGTTATATCTTTGTTAATTAATGCACTATTAATAAAAAAATTCTAGGGCAGGCAAACGCCATAATACATACAAGAAGTGGTTATAAGAACTTATCATTACAAAGGAAAAACTCAGTTTAGGGCTAGCTAATTTGCATTGATTAATTTTTCTGTATTGAATGAATGTGCAATACTGTGAGTTATGTGTTAGACTTTATACAAGGTTTTTGAGTGGCATATGGATCATGTTGCTATTCTGGTGTTAATAATTAAAATATTTTGTGGATCATCACAAGCATCTTCTTGATTTGAAGATGTAGTGTTTTTTTTTCCATATAGGAGTGCCTGGAATTGTGTGGTGAACTATGAATTTTGAATTTGTCCATAGGTCCTGTTGGCTCGTTGTGTTGATATGATATTTCCTTCTGATTGTAGGGTGCATTTATTCTTAGGAAAGAAATAGAACTTGAGCGACCGGGTATAGCTGTCACAGCGATTCGGCCAGACAACAAGATTGCTGCAACTGCTGGCTGGGATCACAGGTTTTTCTCCATTTTTATATTTTTATTGTTTATTACTAGCGTAGCAATTTAACATATTGTTAATGGCTTTTAAACTTGTCTGTCAGTAATTAAAATAAATGATAATGTGGATGCCTGGAAGAGTTGGAGGACTTGCTAATGTCGTCTCTTCTAATTGTCACAGTTGTTGCATCTGTGACCCTTTTTTTACCTTTTCAGGATTCGAGTGTATAACTACAACAAAGGGAATGCTCTAGCCGTGTTAAAAAGTACCACAGTGCTTCGGTATGCAACTTGTTCATCTTACCGTGTTCTTTATTTTCTTTATAAAGTACAACACTAATTGATATAGACGTTACCTCCCTCAGCTAGCACTTCCATTTACCAGAAATGAAATATGCTTTGTATTTTGCCCTGTGCGCCTGATGATTTTCAGCTCAGCGCTCCTCCAGGTTCACCCGGCTAATTTCTGCAGGCATCTAATACTTTCTTCCTCTTCACAGTGCAATGCAGTGACATTCTCATCTGACTCGAAGCTCATGGCTTCCTGCTCGGCGGATACGACGGTTGCATTGTGGGACCTCTATCCCCCAAAACCTCAAAGCAAAGTAAACGTCACAAAAACAGATGAGGCCTCCTGCTAGCTCAGCTGTGCCTTCACTGCTGAATGTGGTTTTTGCTTGTGTATAACTCCAGAGTATCGTATCCCCAGTGTTTCATGTAGTTTCCTGTTAAAGGCACATTGTTCTCCTGTGCCGGAATTTTGGGGCTTTCGTGCAGCAGTGAATGAAAAATCTGAACTTGCCGCAACCGAGTAACTGTTGTTTGGATCGATTCTCTTCGCTAATCTAGGACTAGCTATTTGACAACCATTGGGACGCCCTTATTTTCTTTATTGTTCATTGAAATTTTGGTCGGCTCCGTGGAACAGTTGTCGCGTAATTGTCGTAAATCGAGGCAATTGAAGAACTGACTCTTTGATTGTGAGACTAATTGCACAATCTTTAGCAAAAGTCCAGTACATTGTATCTGCTGCTGTTATGATAAGCTTTAACAGGCTACGAATTCATTAATAATTGGTAAAGCAGAGACACCAACATCTGCCGATCTGGTAGTGCTGAAACTCTGTGTAGTTTTTGCTTTTGTATGTGGAAGAGAGTTCGTGTCCAATGTTTCATGCACTTTGGCCTTTTATGCTCGTTGTCTGCATTGGTCGGATTTTTTTCTAAGTTGCATGTGCGAAATTTTGAAGTTATTTTTTTCGCGGAAGAAACGAGCAAGTTATGAACTTATATGACGTGCCAAAAGACAGAGAGGCAAAGAAAGAACTCGAGATGTTATGCAGGTAAACCGTCGTTGGGAACGATTCAACTCTGCTAGACCGGTTTCGATCGTGCCACAATTCTCAAGTCGATCTCACGAGCATGAATTTGACATAATGACAATGCAGTTAAACAATAAACTCTTTGAATACTGGGATTATTTGAACAAAATTATACAACAAAAAAAGTGAGCAGCTCCAACAGTTTGGTAAATGGAGTTGACATTCTTGATTTTTGGTAAAAACACTCACCTCACCAACAATTTGCCAAATGACTTGGCAAATCCTCTCCCTGCTTGTATGTTGCGTATTGACCGTGAAATAAGATCATCTCCCTACTTGCATGCTGCATATTGCTTCTATTTTCTTTTTGCCAAGTTAAATTTGCAAAACTAGAGACTGTTTCTTTACTTGGTATATATTTTTGCCACTTGACAAATCACAAGTTTTGTCAAGTATATTTTGCACTATGCTACGAGTAATAATCGGTAAACTCTCCACCTACGTTTTCTTCTGCTGGCAGATGAATTGCTCGCGAAGATCAATTCAACGTAATTTAACCAAAAGGAATAATCTCCTTGCTCAATTCAAGGCGACGGTGTGGAAGATCGCCAGCCCATCTACGACGACGGTCCCTGCAGCCTTCTCACGCAGCAGCAGCGGGTGCTCCCGCAACGGCCTCTTCTTGAATCCGTCCAGCCACGCCCGCCTCAACGCCTTCGCGTCTTCGCCGGCGGTGCCGCCGGCCTCAGGGACGTTGGTTCCGGACACACTGCTGCCCCCGCCGGCGGCACCCGACGCGGTACCGTCGAACGGCGCCTCGCAGAAGGCCATCTCGGACGCGAGCTTCTCCATCGGCCACTTCTTCGTGGCTGCGGCCAGCGACGCCACCACGTTGCTGTAACTGCTGCCGGTTGCGGAGGCGCTGTACCCGGCGGCCTTCGACGGAGCCGAGGTGCCGTCGAGTGGCGCCTTGGGGAAGGTCATCATGGCAACTAGGCTAAGGCTCTCCATCTCTGCCGCTACGTAGTGGTTCGAGTTCGATCGATTGGTTTTGGTACGGAATCGGCAGGCGGTGTTAAGTTTATAAGGGCGCCCGTAGGCGAAGCTTGCCAACTTGGTTTCCCGCTCGGACGCGGCGACATGGTGCCGTGCCGGAGTGTAGTCGGAAACAGGCAGAGGTTTTTTTTTTTTTTTTTTTTTTTTTTTTTTTTTGAGTTAAGCCATTTGGCGCCCTTTATTGATCTTGGATAATAGTTACATCGTTCGCCAAAGCACCTAGAATGAAACTAGGGGTTCATCGACCCAATTACAAGACGTTTTGCTTAGCAAAGCTATTCTAGCTAGTTCATGAGCGACACAGTTTTGCTTCCCTATTACAATGATCAATGACAATACATTCAAAATCTTGCCACAACGAGAAGCACTCATCGTAGATCGGAGCTCCCACTGTCGCCACGACGCCATCTTTCATTGCTTCAACTACGCCCAAGCAGTCTGATTCAACCATAATCCGATTACATCCTAGAGTCTGAGCCAACAAGAGACCTTCTTTAAGCGCCATTGCTTCTGCTGTTCCTGCATCAGTAAATTTTCATAGTAAGTCTGTTCTTGCGCCTATGAAGGAACCAAAGTGGAATCTCTTATAATAGCTCCCGTGCTTCCGGTGCTCGTATCAGCCCTATACCCTGCATCAACATTCATCAACAGGTTTTTCCTTCTTGGGGTTTCTTCCATCTCTTCACTCGCTTGTCTGGTTTCTTCGTTGCTCTTTGGTAATTTACAGTAAGAGCTGCTATTGCCAAACCTGCTCTTGCCGGATTTTGAACAGTCTCACCGTGTACAAACTTGCGTCTTTCCCACCAAATATACCAGCCTCCTGTCAGTACTAATTCCGCTAGC
Source organism: Hyparrhenia diplandra (assembly GCA_015847255.1). Taxonomy (NCBI): domain Eukaryota; kingdom Viridiplantae; phylum Streptophyta; class Magnoliopsida; order Poales; family Poaceae; genus Hyparrhenia; species Hyparrhenia diplandra. The sequence goes on along the minus strand of JADLZK010012251.1, from coordinate 18,183 downwards.
CCCACCTTATTAAGGCTATGAAGTGTTTTTGAACTCACAGTCATCTCTGCTGTCACTTCTGAACCTGATCGATATAGAGTCGACGCAGTAGCTATCTCATTGGTAATACCAAGGATCCGCCAAATCTCCTTTGCTCTAGGACACAAGAACAAAACGTGCCTGATATCTTCACAGCTTGAGTGACACACTGGGCAGCTGTTGTTGTCCTCAATGTGTCTATTTGCAAGGATTCCTCGGCACGGTATCAGTCCATGTAGTACTCTCCATCCAAATATCTTAATTTTTGCAAGGACTTCTAGCTTCCACAGCTTGGACCATACCTGATCCTCCCCCATCCCTCCAGGTTGGTTGTTTGCCGAGGATGCAAACTTGTGATTCCATTGAACCCACCGAGAAGAAGTCGTTCTTATTAAAATTCCATGCCACAACATCCTCCCTTCCCTGTCGAAGGGGTATTTGCAAGATTCTAGTCACATCTATATCCCAAAACAGAGATTTTATTAGCTCCTCATCCCAAGATCCCGTTACTGGGTTTATGAGTTCTTCCACCCTAGTCACCAAATTATTTGCCCGTGGAGTTTGAACTTTCATGTTATGGCTTGAAGGGATCCAGTGATCTTCCCAAATATTTATCTCGTGTTTCATCCCCAACTCTCCAAATATATCCTTTTTTGAAACAATCTAGCCCAGCTAAGATGCTTTGCCATGTAAAAGAGCTACCACTTTTCATTCTAGCGTCCAAGAGTTTCCCATCTGGATAGTATTTGGCTCTTAATACTCTTGCACATAAAGAATCAGGTTCCACTAATAATCTCCACACCTGTTTTGCCAGCAATGCCTTGTTAAAAGTTTCTATATCTCTGAACCCCAAGCCACCTCTATTCTTCGGAATACAGAGTTTCCACCAAGCCTTCCAATGCATCCTCTTTTGATCCTCGTCATCACCCCACCAAAATTGAGATATGGCGTCAGATATCCCTTTGCATATGTTTTTTGGGATTTTGAACACCATCATCGCAAAAACAGGTACGGCTTGAGCAACGGATTTAATAAGGATTTATTTTCCACCCATGCTTAGCAACTTTTCTTTCCATCCTTTTTTTTTTGAATCCACACACGGCATTATGCCATGTTGTTGATTAATTGGTACTCAGCAAAATCGCGAGCACAAAGGTCTCGTTCCTCTCGTCCACGCTCGCGGATATATACTCAAGTCGTCCAACTGGGTATCTTTGGGGCTTCATATATCTAGGTGCTATCCACGAGGCCTAGGCCTCTCGCGGAAAAGAAAAGAAGCGAGCGGGCGACGCCGCCGCCACCGCCGCGGCCCCCGTTTCTCTCGCCTCCGGCCGCCACACGCGGTGACGAGGAGCGGGGGTCCGCCTCTTCAACAGATCTGCTGTCTTCGTAGGGTCTTGGTCGAGTCCACCCAGGTTCTAGGGTTTGCTCGCCGTCGATGTTCGGGCGGTGGAGTTAGGTCGCACCGGGAGGAGCGTGGCTCCTCTGCGGTTTGCTTTTCCTAGCGACGCCGGGCGATGCGAAGCGGCAGCGGCGCAGGGAATAAATTCTCGCAGCTTCTTCCGTTCTCCGATGGCGATCTTCTCGACGCCAACGGAGAGGCCGTGAGACCTGTCCAGAGTCGAGGGCCGGGCGATCGCCGTCTTCTTCGGTGATGATGTTGTTGACCCCGTTAATCTCAAGGAAGATGTTCTCTCGGTGAAAATCGAGCTTTGCTCGGGTTGCCGGCGGCGGTGGAATCGAAGGATGCGTCATGGGAACGGGGAGTTGGCCGATGCGCTGGGAGGCGGTTATGTAACACCTCTGGTGTTAATCAACTAAAATTTTGCCATGTCATCATGATCATTGCAAAGCATGCATGGTTAGAAAAATTTGAAATGCATTCAATTTAAAATAAGTTTAAATTTTAGAAAAAATGTTGTGCTTAGGGGTTAGGGTGCTTTTATTTTGATCACATGTGTTTGATCCAAATTTTTGGTGTGGATGAATGTTTTCATAGTTAAAGTGTGGTAGTATGAAATTTGATCAAATTCTACTTTGATTTGAATTCGAAAACCCTAATTTCCTAACCCTTCTTTACCCCCTTTTCCATAATTCAAAATCTAAGCAAAATTTGCCAAAATTTCCGAAAGCTAGTTTGTAGATCTTTTTCTTGATGAACAAAAGATATGTACAAAGTTTTTTTCAAGTTTTTAAGTAATTTCAAAAGTAATTTTGAATTCAAATTTATCCCTTTTTGACCTCATTTCAAAAAGTCATATTTAGAGGCCGAATTTGAAAATCTTCCAATTGTGAAAATTGTAGATCTTGAAATTTTAAGTCAAGTTGCTTTTGAGTTTTTCGAGTTCAGATCAAATTTTTTTGGAGAATTTGACAAATTTCAATGGGATAGGATAAAGTGCTATAGTGAATAGTGTTTCCCCTGCTCAGCTCCATACCGGGCGTGTCGCCGGGCGTCCGCCGCCCGTGGCCGCCATACTTTCAGCGCCCCGCCACAGTGGTCGATCTGGCTGGGCGTCTTCGCGAACGTCCCAAAATGCATCTCATCGTCCCCTTCTTTCTTCCTTTAACCCGGGACGACGACGTCTTCTTCTTATCTTCTTTCCCCTGGCCACCATCGACGACCACCACCGCCCGCCTTTGCCGCCGTTGAGTCCCTATCCACCATATTGGTCTCGCCTTTAGCTCCGCCCCTCGTCGTTGCGCATCCGTTGAGCCCCGCGGCGCAAGACCCTCCCCCGCCCTCGAGTCGCCGTCGCGCCGCCATCTTCTTCGCCGCCGCCGCCGCGCCGCCGCGAAGTTGCCTCGCCGTCGCCCGACCCGACTCGAGCCTCGTGCCAATCTATCTTGATCTTTAGCTTTGCCTCGTTGCCCTTATCGCGGGTCCGGACTGCTGCAGCAGCCGCATCGACGCCAGCGCCGAACGCCGCCATTGCCACCGGTGTTCGTCGCGCCGCCGCTGTTCCCGCCAGCGCCGATCCGCCTCGCCTCGCCCCCGCCGCAAACCAACGCGAGCACCCGAGTCGTGGTGAGTTGCCGCACTTGTCCGTAATGTCCGCTCGCCGACTTCAGCGCCAGACGGCCGGAACGCGATCACGCCGGCAAAGTTCCGCCATGCCATCCACACCAGCGCAGCGCGCCCTAGTTAGGGGCCGGTTCGGGTTTGTTTAAGTGAGGGGAAACGATCGCCCGAGGTGCCGAAGGTGATGCCGCACTTGCCGTCGCCGGGAGAGCTCGTGAGCCTCGCCGTCGCGGCGCCGCCCGCCGTTACCGCCATGGCCGCTTCGCAGTGTGCCGCCGTGCTTTGGGTGCGGGTTTTGGGTGTCGGCCGCTGTACGCGAGATCGAGAGAGCAGAGTGGTGAAGACCGCGTCGTCGGAGACCCGCCGCCGGCGAGTTCTCGCCGGCCAAAGCCGGCGAGCCCGGAGTCGGCCGCGGGCCGCCACCGGGCCGCCGCGCAGTTTCGGGCCGGCCTCGCCGGTGTTTGGGCCGAATCGGGCCAAATTTGGCCCAAAGGGCCAGTTTTATTTTAAAAAATTTGTTTTATCGATTTCTTTAAATGTGAATAGTGCCCGACTTTGCAAAATTCATAGAAATTTGAAAATAGCTTCAAAAATTCTGAAAATTTTTGTAGAGTCTTCTTATGAGTATATTTACATATGAAAATTTTGAAACATAGATTTTGAGTAGTTCTTGCATGTTTTAAAATTATAAATTTTAATTGAAAAATGCATCTTCCATGATTTTTAGAAAATAAAATATTTATTCAAAATTCATAAAAATTTATTTGGTACTGTTTTATGATGTGTCCTACTTGTATAAAAAGTTTGGAGTTGTTTTGAAATGTTTAAATTATTTTCTATCTTAAGCTCTATTATTTCATGTGGTTTATAAATTGTTTAGTGTCAAATAATTTAGGTTTTTGTGTGACTTTTGGGTTGTTTTGTGAATCTTGGATCATACCATAATTAAATGATCCTTGAGAACTCCTTAGGCAATGGTGATGATATCTTGTAGAGTAGTTCAACAAGTTGGTTTTGTTGGGTTGCAACTTTATCGTGAAGGAAAGTTATATTCAAGTTGTTATCATTTCATGCATCGCTTAAGCATCATATTTAAATTCCATCATGTTGAAGCATACATTATTTCGTGTAGTGAACGAGACCGAGATTGTTAAAGCCGAGCCGATTGCCGAGGAGGGTTATTCTTTGGAGAGGATTTCTTTTATTGTGATGTTGACCCCGAGTCCTGCATCACAATGAAGGCAAGCCCCTGATACATTTAAACCCTTCCTTGTATTTTACAAAGCTTTTAAACTTATGTTTATGATATGTTGCATTAAGTAATTAGGAGTTGAGAGATAACCTAATTGCTGCATTACCATCCTTGTTTATTGCAATATCATCCTTGTTAACCCTGTTTAATTTCGAAAATGCTTAGTATTGCTTAGTCCTACTTGTTTAGTTAAGCTTTTTCATCAAAGTATTTTAATTATGAATATGGTTCTCTTTTGGAAGAATAATGAGGAGTAGTGTTTAATTTGAGACCCATGGGACACGGGTTGTGTCTTTGGTGGTTAAGCCGACCGGGGTTGCCTCGGTCGTGCTTGTTCCATCTCGTGTCGGTTAAGGACCTTTCGTTGATTGGCCCTTGGATCAAGAAATTTGTTATACCGGCCACATATACGAGTAAGCCCAAGATCTCGGAGGTGAGCCAAATCGGGAACGTACAACCGCAAGCACCGGGAGTGGAGAGATGGCGGAGTACATGTTAGCCTCGTGGGTTAAAGTCCCGGATTGGAGGTGTACGGTACTCTCGGTGGCGTAGGACGCGGTCCCGTTTTGGACGGTCCGAGTGAGGGTTGATATATGCAAGTTTAAGTTCTACATATGTCGTGTGGTGAGGTATCCCCAGCTGGGTTTCGAATCGGCGTTTGCTCCACGAGAAAAGGAGACTTGATCCTCGCACCGCCTTCGTAGTAATTGATGGAATATGGTTTTGAGGAAAGAAAGTTGGCTTATGAAAGAAATGTTTGCTCTAGAGTAGGATAACCTAGAGTATATGAGCTACTAATATTATTTAAAAATATTGAAAGTAAGGATTCACTTTTAGTAAGCTTTTCTCGCAAAAGAATTCTTGATTCTTGCTAAGCCTTACCTTGATTCCCCTAAACCCGCATTCCTAAGTCTTCTCCTATTTTCCTTTAGTCGGTTAAGTCTTGTTGAGTACTCCCGCACTCGGGGTTCGTTGACCCTTGTTGTTGTAGAGAGGTCATGAGCAGGCTTGTTCTCGTCCCCGCCGCATGACGGTGTTTCAAGAAGAGGATGATGAGTAGAGGTGAACCCTTGGGCAGGGTTGTCTTTGTAAATATGTTTAATGTTACTCCAATAAACTCTGGGTTGTAATATTACTACTTAAGTTTGTTTTGAACAAATGGTTTGTAAAATTATGGTTATGTAATCCTTCCGCTGTTTACTCTGATGTATTTTGAATAAAAATGTTGTAATACTGGAGTGACTTGTTAATTAGATCCCTGCTCGGAAGATTAATAGCACTTTCTAGATTATTGGGAACTCATGCATAAAGATCAAAGGTCTTAATGACAATGATAAGTGCATGTGGGCCCTGTAATTTAGGAGGTTCTGTTACAGTTTATTCGGTTGATTCGCCTAGAAGTAAGTCCTCCTCTGCGGCCTCCACCTTGTGGAGTTTGGCTCTGGTACCCCCACGACGATTGGGAAGCGGCCGACGGCGGTGACGAACGGATCTCTAAAGGCTTTGAGGAAGATGAACGTAAGTTTTGTACTTCTTTGTAATTTTCCTTTTCTTAGGATTTCTGTTTGTAAAAGAGTGGTGTAATGCACCAAAATTAATACATGTTCCTTCTCAAAAAAAGTCGTCCAGTTTGGGTCCGAGCTTTCGGATTGGGCCGAGTCATCTTTGGGCGGCTGCGGGACCGGATGGCGAGGCCCTGCTTCCTTCCTCTTCTTGATCGCCGTCCCGAGTCATAGACGCGGGGTGATGCCGCTAACATCTCGCCTCTTCAATCCAAGACTGGGAGGCCGCTAGAGGGCGCAGCCGTCGGGTCACCGGCCGCCGGCCAGCAGCGGCCGCGGTAGCGATCGCGGCGGATTGCCTCCGTGCTCTCCCGCCGGCCATAGGGCGGTGGTGAGTGCTGCCATGGGAGATTTTTTTTTTTAATTTTAACCCTTTTTAAAGATATTTTATTTTTGGACCCGGTTCAAACTTATATTTCATAACTAACCCTTTTGCCGCCTTAGTTGAACGCTGCGGCGGGGTTTTATATCGACGCGCGCCTTGCATGTGCGCGCCCAAGTGGGTGGCCCACGTGGCACCGTTGCATGCGGTGCCGGCTGATGTGGTAGGCTCTTGCCGCTCCGCGAATCATGGCGCTGGCGGTGCAGCGCCTTTGATCTCGGGCGCGGGCCGTAGTTCGCACGCGTGCCAAGCACGCCTCGCGATCTTTAGCGGGGGACGGCAAAGCTAGTGGAGCACGTGGCGGGAGCAGCAGCTTTGCACAGTGCACGCGTGCACAGTATAATATGCAGTATTGTCACATCGTAGTATACTCCCTCCGTCCCCAAAATAAACGACGTTTTGGGTTTTAAATGCCCACAAGTTTGACTCGATTTGTAGAAAATACGTAAAAGATTTAAATCTTTAAATAATTTTGTTAAAAAACTAGATCAAAAGATCTTTCCAATGATACTAATTATGTAATATAAATATTAATCTAATTTTAATATATAATTACCGGCAGAGATGTTTTACCGGGAAGCTTAAAACGTCGTTTATTTTAAGGGCGGAGGGAGTAGTTCTTACTATCAAGCAAAGCTGTCAGTACTAGCACGATGTGCACCAATGCACGGCAAATGATGCCAAAGGGTGGTACACTTAACATGGACCATTTACATTTTTATAATAAACCAAATCCACGATACTGCATCCTAACCGTGCATGCGTGCACTCCACCACCGTGCATGCAAGGAGGTGACAGGATTGGACACCTGCAGCTGCGGTGCGGCAGGACAGCAGCATGCCCCACGCAGTCCGCTCTGATCGTTACCACCGCGCCCCAGATCAAGGCGCTACACTGCCGCGCCATGATCTGCGGAGGGCAGTACCTGCCACGTCGGCCGTGGACCGCGTGCAACGGTGCCACGCGTGGGCCACCCGCCCCGCCGCAAGCACATGCAAAGACGCGTCAGTACATAAACCCCGCGCGTTCAACTAAGACGCCGCCAAAAGGGTTAGTTATGAAATATAAGTTTGAACCGGATCAAAAATAAAATATCTTTAAAAAAGGGTTAAAATTAAAAAAAAATTCCCATGGGAGCGGCTGAAGTTTTTGGCGATATATGGCCCCACGACGGCAAACAAAAGCCACATGCAGGTGGCCTTCACCTGCAACGTGTGCGGCCAGCGCATGCCATGGCCATCAATCCCCATGACTATATCTATACTGATGGAACAATGTCCGTTCAGGTATGAACTATGTGTAACCAATATCTTAATGAGAGTCAATTTAAACCGATCCTTGATTTGGCTACAGCAGGAGCAAGGCCACTGGCCGCCGCCAACTAGCAGCTATCTGTAGATCATTTGGTTAACTTTAGTTTCAGGACACCCAATTTCGTTGTTGTTCAATGATTTCATTTGGCATTAGGTGACCAGCGGTCATGGAGATCTCTGCTGGGGCTAATGAAGAAAAAAAAAAGTTTTCTAGGTGAGGAACAGTGGAGGAGTGACAAAGAAGATTTGCAGTTTCAAGAAAAATAGGTACTCAAACATGATGCATCTGTACTTCTCTAGATCCCCTGCTAATCGCTACTATTGGTATTTTAGCTAAATGTCACTGCTATTTGATATTGTGATCTCTTACACATGTGGACTGCCGAAGAGGCTATGCATTTACCTAAACATATATAGGCACAATTTATTCAATCGAAGGTTGTATGATTTATTTCAATTTGCTGAGCATGGCTAACAATAAACTGAACGTCCACGCATTTTTTTTGCTAGTAATAATATAATATAAGCTATTTTGGGCTGCTATATGAAGAGTGTTAGAAGATTTGGGCTTTTGGCCCAAATATTCCCAAATAGATATCCTAAAGGCCCACTCACACATGCATGATATGGTGGGGGATTTTAGTCCTACATTGCTAGTCTAGAAGGAGTGAGAGCAACTTAAATATGTGAGCCATCTCCAAGCTAGATGTAGCTATGGTGTGAGAGGGAAAAGGAAGCAACATGCGCCGCTTGCCTCGCCCAGCGGGCGTGGCGTGTCGAAAAGGCGCACGACATCTTGGCGTGAATGGTCCCGCCATTCTTTGTCCTCGTGCTTTGCGGGTGCGGCGTCCTTTTGCTACTCGAAATTTTTTGCAAGCATGGAGAAAATTGCGTTGTCCTATTTGGAAGGTCCATTTAGGAAAGCAATTATTCTCGTATTATGGTAATTACCCTAACGGTGCTCTATTGCCTTAATGTTGTGATTGACGCGCCAATTACTTGCCTTAGCTGCGTTAGTGTGTATAAATAGAGAGGGCGAGACGTCGTCCCTAACTACGAGAGAAATCATTCTCTTCCGGTGCCATCATCCCGAGCCGCCACCGTCTTCCCCATCCCGCCGCCGACGCCATCGTCGTCGGGAGAGCAGTTCCCGGCCCACGCGTCTCCTCGCGTCCCCGCACGGGGTAGGGGACGTATAAGGTTTTGGGAAGCGCCGCCGCGATCGCCGCTGGACGTCTTCTTCCTCTTCGCCGGTCTCCATCACCGGTCCCGCTTCGTCTACTTTGCGCTGCTAGCGCCGACAACCCCAACGTAAGAATGTCGATTCTCTCTTATGTTCGTCCCTCTTGTTCTTGCTGTTGCTAGCACTAGATTACCAACGTTTATCTAGTATCGTAGTGCTAGTGATGAATTATATATTTCGATACATGTTGTAGATCTTTTTCTTATTGTCGGAATTAATTATTGCGTTACTGAATTGTTATTATTTCCAACAAAGAGTTGATCCTTGTATTTTTGGACGCCTCCCCAGGCTGCAGCCCCCATGGCAATACGGTTTTGTGTTGTGAAAGGAATCCATATACCCTTCCCTTGAATCAAATTAATCTGGTGTAAGCTGCTGGCATAAGTCACTCCATGTGTAGGCTTCATTACTACTTTATTTACTGCCTGTATTACAGTAATAGTGTTGCACAATTGATGCATTGTTTCCTGAATCAGATTAATCTTGGGTCTATTTTGTGTAGTTAGCTTCTGATAGAAGTTTTAACAATGAATCCTTTGGGATATTGTGTTGCCAATAAAAACGAGGTAGGAAAAATAGGGCTAAAAAATATAGGATCATTAGTGTTTATTAGTTTTATTTGCAAGATGAAGGTCATGCGGTGGGTATCAGGTGGCATTCAGCTGAGACAAGATTGTTTTTCCTGTAATGAAGTAGATGCCAGAATGAGTGGGGTGGAAAAAAGTAAAGTAAACATAGCTTATGAGCTTCTATGACGATCTTCAAAAGTGAAGACTAGAGTCAGTTCCAACCGAGATAACTCATTTCCATTATATGAAACGGAAATACACAGCATTTGAGAGAGTTCAGATGAAGCAAAAGAACAGGCAGAAAGAGCCAAGAGCTGAAAACTACGACTAACCGACCTCTGAAAAACTAACGCTCTAAACCAACTCATCATATAACCGAAAGATGGAAAAGCCTCCCAGGAAGAGTCACTTCTTATTACAGTACTCAAAGATCGCAACAGAAAGAAATTCTTGTTGGTCTACTTCTTCAACAGGCGATTGTTATAACTTGACTTGCATTTCTGATAACTCCCAGCCTCCAGCAATGATTGGTGTTGATTTCATCTTCTATCCTTCTTCCTCCATGTCCTCGACTTCATCTCCTTGTAGTAACAGCAGATCAATTTGTGCTTGTGTCTGCTGATGCAGCACACCTTTGGCAATCCTGAGCATGGTGTTAGCATTTGTCACCCAAATATTTTTATCTTCTTCAGCAAATAGCCCTTATCGTAAGCCTTTTCAAAATCTAGCTTAAGAACAACTCCAATCTCTTTTTTCCTCTTGGTTTCATGTAAAATCTCATGTAAACATGCAATTCCTGTAACTATATATCTATTCTTCATGAAAGCTGTCCGAGTATGATGAATAAGTCTCTCAGCCACTTTTTCTAATCTAATAGTCAAAACCTTGGTAAAAGCTTATATAGGCAGTTCAGTAGGCAAATGGGCCTATATTGTTGTATTCTTGAAGCATCAACTATCTTAGGTAACAAAGAGATAATCCCATAATTTAGCCTACTGATGTCCATCTTATTATGATAGAAATCCTCAAACAATTGTATAATGTCATGCTTTATTATGTACCAACAACTTTGATAAAACTCTATGGGAATCTTATCAGGCCCAGGGGCCTTATTTTTTTTCCATCATATCTAATGCATTCTTAATTTCTTCTTCTCGAAAAGATTCTACAGAGATTTATGTTCTCTTCCTCTGTGACTCTTGGAGTGTTTTCCCAAATTTCATCTTCTAGCTGAACATCATATTCCACTTCAGGACCAAAAAGGTCGAATAATATTCAGTTGCATGTTTTAACAAGTTATCATCCCCTTCAATGCAAATCCCATCTTTATCAAAACTCACTATGTTATTCTTTCTTTTTCTACCACTAGCTTTTTTGTGAAAGAAAGTCTGTATTCGATCTCCTTTCAACAACCAATTTTCATGGCTTCTCTCATACCAATAAACTTCCTCTTGCTCTAAACTGTTTAGATTCTCTAGTAACAACCAAGATTTCCTATCTATTTGATCATTAGATAGACCCACTGATTCTTCAACCTCTTCTATTTCAGCTAATTCTTTTCTGAACAGACTTCTCTTTTTTCTCCACTCACCTTGTAGTTTGAAACCCCACCCTTTAAAGAATTGCTTAAAGAGTTTTATTTTTTGACATAACCTGTCCGGAGTGGTTTTGGCTCTGCATGGTTTGGCCCAAATTTCCTTTACTTTCTCAAAAAAATTCTGGTATCTTAAGCCAACTCAAGTCAAAAGAAAACTGTATTTTGATCAGATTGGCACTCATCCCAAAGATAAGATCAAAGGGTTATGGTCTGATACATCTCTGGCAGTTTTTTAACAGTTTGCCTGAGGAAAATAATCTTCCCATTCTTTGGACATAAGAATTCTGTCCAATTTAACTAGCACTGGTGGTGTCTGATTATTTGTCCAAGTAAAACCCCCACCAGTCAGATATAACTCTCTTAATTCATAGAATTGTATCAAAGTGTTGAAAATTGGAGTGTGTCTATGTACAGTGTGCTCATAGGACTCTTCTCATTAGCAAAACGAATGATATTAAAATCTCCCCCAATTAATAAAGGTTCTACTGAGGAGGAGCAAAAACTTGATAATTTTAAAAAAAAGCCATTTTATTCTCATCTTGAGCTGCCCCATAAACTGTAATCAAATTCCATTTAGCTTTTAACAACTTATCCCACAGATTAACTTGAATCATAAATTCACCTTTCTTAACAGAATCAACATCAAAACGTTCAATTAAAATACCACAAAGGATTCCCCAGATTTACCCTTTGAAGGATTAGAAACCCACAAGTAATTTTGATTAATATCAAAAGTCCTTAATAAAGAATCAGGACACTCTTCAACTAGAGTTTCTTGCAGACCAATAAACTGGAGTTTATTCTCAGAAATTAGATCCGTAAGAAAAGTAGAAACACCTTTTACTAGAGTCAGTTGGCCATAAGCCTGCAAACTCTCACTGTAATGTTAGTGCAGAGCCTGCTTTATAACTAACATTTCTGTAATTCTTCTTTTCAGGATGCTTGGAGACTCTGTGTTCTGTATTTTTATTTCAGCAGGTACTAGAAGGAATTATTTCTGCATCTTTTTACTCGAATTACTATTTCTGACACTAAGAGAGTTAGTTCAGGGTCGTGGGATTCACTTGATGGTGGTCGGAGGTGGGCTGGTTGGTGTTGTCCCTTTGCTTGGCCTGTCTGTTCGTCTCGAGTGTGTGTTGTTACTTGTGTATTTGGGAGGGGCTTTCTTTAGCCTTTTTTTTTTTTTTCCCGTGTGCAGTTTGTATTTTGTTTTCCTTTTTTATGAAATGACATGCAGCTCTCGTATGTTGTTCGAAAAGCAAAAGTAAAAAAAAAAAGTTAGTTCAGGGAAGGACCATGTAATACTATATTGTTTACTACACTGTCTTTTTTCCCCGTGGAATTTGAAGATTGGCAAACTGCTAAGCCTGCACTGGAGCATCATGTACTGGCATTGTACTACACATTTTTTATAATATCACAAAGAGCTATAGTCATTTTTGTGGAGCCCAACTTGACAGCGGGGTGATTGACATTGACTGTTAACTGTAGGTGTCATAGCATGTTTCCCTTTTCATACGCTTTTGCTTGCACGGTTGAAAACAAATTCATGTGTTCTCTGTGCTCTTACATTGATATAACTGGTTCAGGGTGGTTCTGAAACTTCGTTTCCTAAAGCTCTGTTTGAGTGTTTTTGCTTGTAGCTTAGTCCCTCCTTCCCAGAAAAAATGTAATTGTACCTATAGTTCTTAGTCAATCCATCTTCAGCTTGTCCAATTTTTTAGAAAAAGTACTAGTATTTATGATATCAAATTAGTATCATTAGATTCATCCTGCAATATATTTTCATAATATATCTATTTAGAATCATAATTGTTTAAAATATTCATCCTGTAATTGTTTAGAATCATAATTGTATACTTAATCAAACTTAAAATATTTTGATTTATACTAGGTCTAAAACTTGCATTCTTTTTGGGATGGAGGGAGTAAAAGTGTTAATCATAGCCTACTAGTGATTTGCGCTGGCGCCCATGCGCGGCAAGAAGCCATGACCGTGTAATCATGGTATAATAATATAATCACGAATTGCACATACTATTAAAGGAGAATATCTATTCACACCTAGGCCAACGATATAAATATAGCAACACGCCCAATCGAATGAAAAAGCTTGGAATACCGAGTTACCTCAAATATTTCAAAATTTTCGCACAATACAGCTCGGTGCTCAAATAGATGTTGAGGCGGGATAGGAAACATATAATTAAATGAACAAAATTGACCACGCATAAAGGCTACGCTCGGGGACGGGAACCGGTGATCGATATGTACGCATAAAGTGGCGAGGCCGAGGCGTAACAAGGAAACATACAACCATGCGTTGAATAGATCATGCACGTACATTCGAGTCCGTCATAATCATTGAATGGGTCATATTTTTTCCAAAGACACATAATATCGATGAGTCTCTATGACTAACTTGCGGGATCATCGGCCAAATGTGGTGCCAAGGCAACATTAATGCACCAAATGCCGACTAAACTAAGGAGTTCTTCATGCCTTTTTCCCGAGAATCCTTGTGTGTCACCGTGTCTATCAGGGCAAGAATAGAAGCATAGGGTGATGCGCGGTCGCGGACTCCGCCTCTCTTTGTACCTGGCTGGAAAGGCAAATAGGTGGTCCCCATTAGTAAGTTGTGACCAGCCGAGTTGATTAATACAAAATAGTGCCAACCCAATGATCATTAAAGTGACCCCGTTAGTAAGTCGCAAAAAAGTGGTAAAATTATTGACGAAAAGGATGACAATACTTGAAATGCTAAAGAGGCATAAGTATTATTAAATTGTTGTAAACTAAAACTGAAGAAACATGAGTGCACGCTAGGCGTAGATGTAATCAAACATCATATTGGAGTGAATCATGTGGCAGCGGATGAACATGGGAGCAGTTAAGTATACCTATAATCTAAATCTATTTGACATATATTTTACGTTAAATCTAAAAAATATGGTAGCCCTTCCGTAATCCATATGCATCATTCACTGGTACACGACCCGGCCCGAGGGAGACAATTATTACCTATATATTGAACTCATTGAGTGTCAAGAGATCCTATCAACAAAGTGCCACATGTTAAATTGTGGAAAGACATTTGATAGTATTGAAACTTATTTGGATACAATTTGAAAATTGTTTAACAAACTTTTAGTTGTGAATTGGTAGAAGCCGATCTTTGAAAAACTCCATGTGGCGATCATAGTTTTGTGTTCAAATTATAGATATAGTATCAATGATTAAAGCGTAATGATATTGAGTGACAAGCTAAATGAACATTTTATATATTGACAAGGGTATGGTAACCTACGGCAGTGTGAGCATTGGAGATGATAGCAAAAGCAATTCCTTTCAAAAATTAGAATATGCTTTGTATAACAATACACAAGGTAACAACAAAGATCAACTCACCTACGGATCATGTCCATGCACATAGGTATTCCTACAACAACAATTTAAAATTAGTTGTGCAATAAGCCAATTTAGGAAATGGTCGAAGCGGATCATAGTTAGCAAAGCAAAAGGCTGAAAGGATTTGTTGAAATTAACACATAAGTGGAATGGCCAATTGGCCATCTAACGTTTAAATGTGCAAACATCCTCTTACTACCGCGAGAGTCCATATTTAGAAAATGGCGAGCTCCCTTTTTCTAGCCTCGGACTCACAAAGGTGTATGCTGCACACAACAACCTTGCAAAACCTCACCTTCACCTTGTATAGACATTGCAAGAAAATTAAGGCTAGAAAAGAAAGGAAATTTCATAAAAAGTCATGCACGTTTATGGAACAGCAATCTCATCACGAGCTAGCAAATGTCACACCGCCACTTGTCAATACTTTGGTGCAATTGCGAATAAGCGAGGAGGGGATCGGCACAAAGACAACCGGCCGAGTCCACTACAACCCCTTCTCGTACATAGTGTCATCCAGACCAAGCTCCTAGAAAAGACAACAATTCACAAGGATTTTGATAGAGAATCGATGTAGGATTAGCAACCTTCTCGACATGCTTTTCTTTCTTTTATTATAGAAAATGGCAAATCTTATAGGAGCCATAGTATTATTCAATATCGAACCAAAGTATTAATGCTATTATTATAATAGCTCTAAAAGAACCGAGATACACATTAAATAGGGAGCATTTTTAGTCTTTTGCTTAACAAACATGAAAGAAATTGGCAACATTGAGTGAAATTTAATTGGTATTTTAAAAACAAAGAAACCATGTATTTGTTTAAACAAATAGGTGAAGCCACACAAATGTCGCAAAAAGTACTATTCTATTGATCCATGTAGTGGCCACGTCTTACAAGAATACAAAGATTGGCATCTTGAAAGCCACAAACTGAAATTATACTCGGGGTACCATCCTATTGATTTGCATGATAGCTAATCAGCAACAAATATATATATATATACACACACACATGAGGTTTAGTAACTATGCTTATGTTTTTTTTTTTTGTAATAGAAAATAGCTAAAAAGTTCTTTGCTCGCCAACTCGAAGTGCATGGTTAATTGTCAATTCTAGAATAAAGCAAGTCAACATACAACGAGATACATTGTTTTAGTCTGGCTGTCGTACAAGCATAGATACCGTAAATATTAGGAGACATGTATCTTACCGGGAACTATCAAAGAACAACTATACACGCATGTAAGTTTTTCCCCCCTCTTACCGTGTATCTTACCAGAACTATCAAAGGGGAATTATCCTCGCACGGCTGAACACGCATGCTTCTATAATCATAGTCACATGTAAATTTTTCCTTATGGTCCATGCCTTCGATTCAATAAAGAGGAAGAAAAGTCATCTAGCTATTACCTCTAACCTTTGCAAAATTAAAACCAAGATTACATTTCTCTGGTGTACCTAAACTTGATTGAAGGACCAATGGTAAATGGGAGGCATTTTAGTAACATAGACAAGCCGAACGTTATCTACATGGTTAGAAGACGTGGAGAGAGAGAGAGAGAGAGAGAAGGTTGCTTAATAAATTGTCATTTATATCATCGCCCCAAGCAATCGATCTAGAAATCTAGTATATAATTCTCCACTAATTTTTTACAAATTATTTATAGTTGCAATACTTTTTAATCGTACTTGAAGTTTACTGGAATAATTATCGCAAGTCGTCACTTAATTTTTATGTTTTGAATTGTCGAACAACTGCTGAAAAATCGAAACACTAAATTGCCGTTGTTCGCAAAACTAAGAGAAAAATGATGAAGAGACAAAAACGCGAGCTAAATAAAAGAAAATTCTTAATGAAAAACACAACTTGAGATCAAAGGATTGGGTTAAAAACCGAACAAGATCCTTCTAAGCCCGACTAAACTACATATGACTCAAGCAACTTCTTTGCTCCTTCCGAACCCGAACCAATGCGATTCTGCCATTATATTGCTTGCACACGACTCCTCTTGAAAAAAAATGCAGGAAAAAGACTGCATAGAGGGCTTCTCAAAAATTGCACACAAGGAACCAAATCAAAACTGAGTTAGAAAAAAGGTTGCAACATCGTAGACATGAATGGCTAACAGACCCCGCCCCAATAACCAATCTAGCGTATGATTAAATTGCGTAGCACCTAAAACTACAGTCTGCCTGGGGATTTGAGCTAAGATATTTGTACATATGACTTTTGGTGCTTCACAAAAAAAAGAAACTAATATGGTTTTTGTGCTCAACTGCGCAAGCAACAAAGGCAAAAGAACAAAGTGATTTAACATACATTAGAACCAATGAGAGACATTCCATTCCCGCCCACGGTCTCCCGAACAAGGATGTTGAAAGACATATCAAAGAGAAAGAGTCTCAAGATCGACTCAATCCTTGTTTCTAATCACATCCAGTTCCTATACTTAAAGATGTGTGAAAGAAAAAAAAAAATCACATCTAGTTCCAACCTATGAGTACTACTCAAACATGTCTAAAAATGATCTAAGCCTTTTTCTTTATTCAAGACGGCAAAATTGTAAAAGCTATCCCTCGGGTAAGAAAATTTAACAGAGCAAATAAAGTGTCCAAATCTTGTCATGTCGACTTCAAACTAAATAGAATAAAATGGTAATCATCAATGAGAACTAAATGTATGTAAGAATTAATTGCTAACATTAGTGTCTCACTATCCCTACAACTATAATGAAAACTATGAATAAGATGTGGTACTGTAATTAACAATAGAAACCCTACCATGTTGCCAAGTCGTATTATCCGAATTATCACATACATATGTGTGTCCGTGATAAGAATAGGATATATCGAAGAGTAGTAGCTAGAATTCCTCAAGCGATATAATAGCAAACTCACTTCTTGGAATGTCTTTCAAGTGCACCCTCTGCTACATTATTCAAAGAAATATTCCACAAACTTAAGTCAAATGGAGTGTGCCACACGAACAAAAGAAATGTAAAATTGTTCAAAGAAAAGAAAAATTCCACTCACCGTAATGCATCGCAATTCACGACACACCCTAAGCTAGTGTTTCATATCCCTCTAAGTGTGCGTTGTCGGGTGATAAAATTCCGGTGCATATTCATCTTCGATTTAAATTTCGCTGATGTTAACGTAAACCAACAATCTTGCTACAACATTTTTTTTTTTCAATACAAATCCCGCTGAACTAAGCATATCCATGATCTCGTTCTTTGTAACCTGCAATTAACATCCACACAATTGGCTTATCTCGCTTTGGAGAAAAAAAAGAAATTGGAACATCGACCAGCTAAACTAAGCACCTTTGTCGTATCTAACAATGGCTTTCCATTTTCTCGATACGTGGAAACCTAAATAGAAAAGAAAATAAGAACTTTTTTGTTAGTCTTATACAAATGATTGAGCACCCCAGAGAGAAGCCAAGGTATGATGTACCGGTCGCCGAGAAGATGGATCGGACTATCGGAGAGGCTTCGGATCGCAAGATGAAGCAAATCAAAGAGTACTTATAACAAACCAATCAAAGAATACCTGTACTGCTTCCCCTTTGCCGCCGGGCCGGGCGCCGCACTGGCGGGCCGTGCTTTGGCCCTCGGTGGTCGGCGGACGTTCACACTCGCCGCACGGCCTATCCAGTTGGCTGCCACGCGCCTTCTTCCGCCGTCGGACTGCGTCGGGCCGATGTGGTTTCGATCGATGGTGGTTGGATGCTCCATGCCGGGCCCCGCAAATGGGGAAATTAAGATGCAGATTCCCTTGAAATCAAATCTACTATGACACAAACAT
>JADLZK010012250.1:0-136057 GCA_015847255.1 Hyparrhenia diplandra | reverse complement strand
AAGTTTTTGAGCCCAAAGAGCCTATCCACTGCCGCCCATAAAAATAAGGATTGGTCCAGCATTTTTGAAAGGTCCTTCCTTCGCTATCCAAAATCGCATCTTAGGACCACTAAAGCCCCTCTCCGTAACAAGAATCGCTTTTGCTTTTTACGCTTACCCCGCTGTATTTACCTCACTTCCTACAACTCAAGAAGAGACTTTTGATTTCGCGGTTCTTTTTACATTTAACCGCCAGCCTCCTTCACTTGGCTACAAACACGCCACGCCACTCTAATAACTACCAAATATATACGCTCCCCCTTTCTTGCAGAGAGAGAGAGAAACACCGCTCTTCCCTCCTTCACGCCCTCGCTCCCTCTCTCGCTCCTCGCCGCCATGGCGACGGCGTCTCCTCGCTCCCTCTCCCCTCTCCCTCTCTCTCTCTCTCCCTCTCCTTCTTCCTCTCACGGATTTTCGGCCCTCTCCCTCTCCCTCTCCTCCTTCTTCCCTCTCACGGATTTTCGCGGTGCTGCCGCGATGGCGCCGACGCGCAGCGCTGTCGCCGGCGCCAAGGGCGGCATGGGGCGGGCGGCGCGGCGCGCCCGCGGCCCCCCTCGCCTGCCTCCCGCCTCGCTGCCTCTCTCTCCGCAGCAGCCTCCCTCGCAGTGACGCCACCACTAGCCCTTGTGTTAGGGTTAGGTTAGGTTGTTTGAGCCATCCTCGATTTCGCCGTGCTGTGCTCCTCCTTTCCTCCTACCACTCTACCTTGTTATTATGAATTCCATTTTGTTCTCAGACGCCCCGACCGCTTCAGCTCATCCGGCTTGAGAGGAAATCAGTATCATGGCAAAGGTGTTCGGTGGTTTTCTATAGTGCTTTTTGGGGCGTGGATGATGGATTTGTATACGCAGAGGCAATGGAATTATGCAATGATTAAGTGATGCTTTTGGGTATATACTCTCGGCATTTTCGTCATATGCAATGATATGGTTTCCTATTGTTACTGTGCTGCCATGATTTTTCTTGATTTAAGGGAATATATGGTACCGTGTATGACCTGCATCCTTTTAAATATGAAGCAATAGCCATTAACTATGTGAAGCAATAATCATCATTCGCATGTCGGACATTAGGTTTGCAGTTGCTGCAGTTGCTGTTGAGGAATTTTAGAACACCGCTGACCAGTCCCATTGAGATGGGATGTTTGGTTCTTAGCCAACATGTACTCACATTACTGTCATGTATATAAAAAGCCTCACGCATACAGTGGAGTTACACTGGGTCCAATTTTGGGCTTCCTTGATTGAATTTGACAACCTTGAGTTTACTCTGTGAATCGTGAATTCAGCTTTTTGGGTTCAGGTATCTCGATTGGTTCACTATGGCACCTTGACTCCATGCATCCAGTTCAAAAGTTCTAAAACATGAGGTTCCAGTGTGTAGCAGTGCTTACAACGGTCGATTTAGAATGATGCAATGATTATTTTTCTGGCCATTGTTTCCATTTTATTAGTGGCCTAATTCAAAAATCATCTACAGATTTTTGTAGCATTTTAGAGAAAAATTGTGATTGCAAAGATAGGGTACATAATGATGAGTATTGACAAATTGAGGCTATTGTTATAGCCTCGCACAGATTTCAGGTTTATTGTTGCTTTCGTAGGCAGTTGCAATTGTAGAACTCATGCTCTCTGCTATTTCCTTTTGTAATAGGTTTCTGGTGTTTTTAACTGTCCTCCAAATTTTTCACCAATATATATTTGACCGTGACACATGGAAACAAGAGAAAGGATTAAAGACGTCATTTTGGGACTGCCAAAGTGTTCGGTGAGTCAAATTCTCTCAACTACAGATTACCAGAGTGGTCCTAAGTCCTAACTTCCCTTGTGGATTGTCTCAATAACCCACAATAAGCATGGGATACTATTTCACTGATATATGTTTATTTCTGAAACCAGTACAAGTGCATAGGACATAAGTTGCGATCAAACACTAAGTGAACAAGTCATGGGGAGGAATTAAGGAATCGAGAAAACACCTGATTGCTTAGGAGATGGGCTCTGATTGCTTTTTGCTTGCTTAAAAAATCTGGCTGGATGCTGTGTCTCAGGCATTTAAACAGTTGCTTTTATTTCTTTTTGTAATTATCTTCATCCCCAAAAAGCTTTTTAAAAACCACTTTGTAAAACCAATGAATATGCCAAGTGAATAAAAATGGATAAGAGCTCTATTTTTCCCATTTCTCCAATAGTTAGCTTCCTAAAAATAAAAACACCAGGCTGTAGGGGGAAAACTGCAGGAAGCGCGGAGGAAGGGGCACCTGGGCAGATAGCAATCACAAAACACACCATCCGGACTCAATTAGTGGACCAATCTGTGTCCAAATGAACACGATTTGCAATGTATAGAAGACCATGTCATGAAAAAGCTGCATGTTTGGATCATGATGATTGGTTGCAATTTCTAAATATCATATCACAGCCTGCTGCTTGCAGGGTCTTAGTTTGAGTCCGGGCAATGTTCCTTTTCAAAAATATGATAAACATTGATTTACCTATGTCCATCATAGTTACTGTTGACAGTTTGGTCAATTACTGAGACTGGTATGATTGGGAATGTTTGTAGTTAGAGCCTTTAATATGTCCTTAGTAACTCTGATGAGACCGAACTGCATTTTTTTGCTTTTACTTGAAACTTCAGCTGCCTTGTTAATTGTTACCTTTGTCTTTGTAAGATAGAGCTCTGTGTCTTGACGCTGTGCGGGCAGATATGGATACACGAGAGAGACGCAACATCAAGCCCCAGAAGCTGCATACCAAGGGTGCTAATGAGATGCAAGGTTTGGATCACTCGCTGCTACTTTTCCTATCAAGTGATGCATTGCCTTTTTGGTTCAGTTGATATGATCCTCATTTGAAATATGGTTGTTGAAAAATTGTGTTCACTTACACCTCCTTTTTGTTGGGTATTTTCACCTTGCTTGCTATGATTTAGTTTGTAGTTTCAGGTTTCAAATATGATGTAAACTTATATAAGCTAGAAATTTTGGGTTTCAGGGAACAGATAGCACGCGGGTATAAGGGTCTCGCTGTTTGTTCATTTTCAAAAACAATGATAACCTGGTATGATCTCTGAACTCATATTATTAAGAGTAAAACATGAACTCTAAATCGTGCATTTGATTTTGACACAAACCTAAACTTTTAACTATGATGGTTGTCACTTATGTCTTGTGCCTGACATTAACTAGATGGTTGTCAAAAAAATTTAAACATAGATAATATATGAGAACTCTTGTTAAAGCAAAATTGTATGATATGTGTTAAAAACAAGGTAGAGTTTTTAGTCAATCATCTAATGCTTAGCAGTTTCTTCTTCAAAGCAAAGGAATTACTTTGCACCAATAGAAATTTGATATGGTAGGTTGTTCAGTCAAGAGAAAAATGCAGGTGTGCATTACAGAGTGTTCTTTTATCTGAAACATGTTCAGTTATTCATGTCCCTATGGTAGAACAACTACAATATCTTGCAAGTTTGAATATTTTATCTAAATGCTATTCTATTTCTGAATGCAGTTCTATATATGGTCACAGGATAGTTTTTAGAGCATTCAAGTCTAAAAATAGATTATGTAATGCAATAGAGAACCTGAATATTTCAGATTCTGCTACCTGTACTGATCGGGCATAGTTTAGATTCAGTTTCAGTTCCGTGAACTGAAACTGCGCTGCAGAACACTACACAGCTAGCAGGATCTAAGAATTTGAATATCAATAGTTAGTTCCAGATTCAGTTGTCTCGTACCTAAATATGCCTGACTGCCATAATTTGTATCTTATTTCATGGAAGTTTATGTCGTATCAATAGTTGGTCCTTCCCAACAGCAGTAACTAACCTGTTGGATCTAAGAAGATTGTAAGAAGCTTTTTCTTTTCAGTCCTGTTTTTATTAATATGCTCGGGATCTTAGCATCTGGGAGCAAGAAAAGTGCATCCATGAGTAACATAAATTGTACCCTGTAGCATTGATTTTAGTTGAAATCAGTAACGTCTTGATTTCTTTTCTACTACAAATTCTAATTGGCTAAAAAGAAAGTAATATGGATTAGTTTTTTTCTAATTGAGGTTTCACCTTACTTTGCATGATTGAATTCAGAGACACACAATATGTTAGTTTTTCTGTATACTTAGTTTCTGAATTTTTGATATCTGCTACTGTTACCAACTATCCATGTGCTTTTTGCGTTACTTTCATGTAACATTTGTCCCTAATTAAAAATAATCCAATCACTCTTTAAGTTCTACCAATCTATTGTGGCCAGCACACCCATCATTGAGTTGAAGAGCCATATATATGCCGCTGATACATTTCCCTATTATTGTGAAAAATGGGACAGAGGTAGAGCAGAGGCTGATAGAAATTTTTATAAATTTTGTTAGCAGACAAGATCCTCCTCACATAGGAGAAAAAGGCAATGTTGATATCATTGTCAATGTGCTGAAAAAATTCTAGCTTAATGCTGATTTCTGTGGAACATAGGCCTGCATGCCCGCATGAATAAATCTTGGGAATATATCATGGATCTTTCCCAACTGTTCTATAAGAGTTTCTATTCTTATAGATTCCATCCCATTCCCTACTCTTGTTTGTTAATGTGTGAAATAACATTGCGCCCAATGCAACTTGCAGATGAATGTTGAATTGTTCTTGATGGTCATACATGCTAATCTTGCAAGCATCATCACAGGGTTGAGGTAGATAGTAGCCTCAAGGGCATTCTGGTATATGTTGATGAGGACCTTGTTTGCACCGATTTCTAGGATGACAGCAGCAGGTGTGCTACATTTCCCTACTGAATCTTCGCCATTTTCTGACTAGATAGTTAATTGCTGGGGACTTCAGGTTACTGAAAATGCCTTTTTCGTGATCCTCTCTCAATCACAGGTAGCATCAAGATGCTAAGACTGGCATTGCCTTCAATGGTACTTCGTCGAGGTTGTGTCCTGCTACAACAACGAGTGGAGATACAGGTTACTTGCCTCTATCGATTACCTGACTTGACTAGGGCTCAGGTGCAATTCAAATTTTAAAAATCCTGACTTATTTCCCCTTTTCAACCCCCACGTGGTCGACCTGACCTCACCACACGGACCACACCAACTAGATGAATGCGTTGAAGGTCTGGTGAAGAAGGGGAGCTGGTGTTTCTTCTCCGAGAAAGTGTTTTCGGGAATAAAAAAATTCTATATCTATCAGACGACGTCCAGGGTTGATATCTCTGTGGATTATGAAACCAATTTCCTTCGCGACTTCATACACCCTACATGTACCAGCTGAAGTCTCGTGCGAACTATAAAGGCCGCTCTCTACTACGATAAATTTCCACTTACATCAGACCGCTCTCTACTACATGATAGTCTCTCCACTTACATCGTCCCTCCCGCGCCTACTGACCTTCTGGCAAGTCGTACAATATGTTCAGCGACCCAACTCTAATTCAAACTTATTTGCTATCATTTCAACGTGTATATATATGTGTGTACCATGCATGT
This sequence comes from Hyparrhenia diplandra, assembly GCA_015847255.1. NCBI lineage: Eukaryota > Viridiplantae > Streptophyta > Magnoliopsida > Poales > Poaceae > Hyparrhenia > Hyparrhenia diplandra. The sequence goes on along the minus strand of JADLZK010012250.1, from coordinate 130,526 downwards.
CTCTGCCATCACAACCTTCCATATGGGCCAACAACCATGATTCAAGCTCATGCTGCCAGCAGCCGCCAGCCTACTGTAATTAGCTGAAGAGACAGCTGCTTATTCCAGAGCCAAATATTACGAGCGTTATTAACGCCATGTTAAAGTTTTGCACCGTAAAAGCAAAGAACACCGCTGCTGTTATTTCGTTACGGGCAGTACAGTTTGGCTTCCAACCAGTCAGTGTTAATTACTGGTTGGCACTAATAACAATATAAATGCAGACATGCTTAGATTGCCGATGCAAATAATAAGATCCGTTATAAAATAAACGCCAATAAATTGTGATCGAATATTCATACCTCGCCACCATTACGTCATATGGATAAGACAAAGGTTATTAAGTAATGTTAAATAATGGGGCCTGCCAGCTTGACACGCAACAGACGGCCGTCATCAATACGCCCGCCCGGTACGCCGGGCTGTGGGCCAATGCCATGTTACGCCATTGTTTCGGCATCGCCACACAAACCGCCCACGCAATTTTCCTTGGCAGCCATCAACGCTAAATCGACTGGGGATACGCATGTTGCAGAGTGGCGTCGGAAGTATCGCAGATGTTAACGGTTCTCAGTTTCGCCAGCATTTTCGCTTTACCGTTATTTTTACCGATTATCACATGTTATTGCACCGTCTGCCGAGCCCTGGCGCAGCCTCATTCATAGCGTCCGGATGCAGCTTAAAATGCTCGCCCGCATTAATGTAACAGTCGCAGGCGTATGAACGACCACGGCCGTGTGTCATTCACAATCGGGCGTCGCCAACTTCCAGCAGCCAGAATATCATTACGCCATCAACAGCCACGTCGCTAACGCACGTTGCCTCTCGCCATGTACTCAGCATTCACTGATCGCACGCCCTTTGTCAAACACGCACAGCAGCGCGATGCCGCTATGCACCAACGGGATCATTGCGCCATTTTAACACGCAGTTGTACGCTCAGTTTCAGATGGTCGCTGCGCCGTTAGTACCGCGCGTTTTATTCGCTACAAAAGCGACATTAAAAGGAATTAAAAGGTCAAATGGCGGCGGGTCCGGCGCTTCCGCGGTGCGTATGCCAGCAAAATATGTATAAATGTTGTCGTTACGGCCGCTGGCTGGCGTAAAACCAGCCCCTGCCAGCCTTCCTGGCTTCCTCCTTCATTTTCTGCGCCGCGGTTTCGCTTTTCTCATTGGCGCGCTTACCGCGTCATATCGAACGCCCGTATAATTCGGTGCTGATGTGCCATGCTGGACTGCGTTGGGAAGAATTGAAACGCTGGCCATGCCGCTTCAACGCGTGAAATGGCGTTATTTCTTATTTTGGGGTGATGACGCGCAACACGGTAATATCAGCCACGCCAAAGGCTCATTATTGGCCAGGCCAGCTACCAGCTGAAGGCTGTCGGCCGGCATGCTGGGCTCATTGCAGCCTCTTATTTATTTTGTCAACCAACCGCGTTCCTCAAAGCGGGCGTCACCAGTTCCTGGCGCTTTTTGGCAGTCGGTCGCCCGAGGTCACGCGGCGCGTATAATTACTGTCGTTATGACCCTCAACTACCGCGACGTAATATCATCGACGTACTTCTGGCACCAAGTTCATCACATACCTGTCGCTATGCCAGGCTTATTTATTTTACTTGATCTCTGTTACGGCGTCATCAGCATTAATAAATTTCCAGCAGCGCGACTATCTAAACATGTCGGTGATGAAATCAGTACAGCACCAGCTGGCTGCTGGACAAAGCTGAAATGGCGTGTTCGCATATTGGCGGCCTGGCTTGGCGTCATCGTGGCACTTCGCGCGCCGCCGGATGTTTATTTGTTCGGCAACATCAAGGATGGGATGGGACTTTTGGCTGGCTGATTACTATTTACCGAGAAGTCGCAGGGCATATCTGGTTTATCTTTTACCCTGGTGCTGCCGCTCGAAGTTTATCTCTGCCGCTGCAGTTGCTGCGCCTATGTCGCCGCCGCCGTTAAATGTTTTATAAAGCTCGGTGGCGTTGGAATGCAGCAGCAGTGGGCGTAACGGTGATGTAAATAGCGTGCTGCTGCCTGCTTGCTGCTGCTGCAGACGCCGCCGAATACGTTGGCGTGTGTTTGGTTCAGCCAGTCAGGTTAGGTACGCCATCACCAAATCGTCGTCCGCCGCACAATTCGTTGCCAAAAATGTGGCGGGCGATTTTGCCGCCGCCGCCACCGCCACGCGCTGCAAAGCCCCACTTTTGCGGCAAAAATATTAGCACCGCATGGCTCCCTTCTATTGTTAGCCCTTTCCCTCTCTCTCTCTCTCACATCCTCCGTCAATCTTCCGCCTCCACACCGCCGCCGCCGTAGCCGCCGCACACCACCGATTCCGCATCCCCTCCAACCGCCACCTTACCCAGGCCGTCCGACGCTGCCGTGCCTAGGCGGCGGCGCGCGACATGGGGTAGCGCCGCCGCACATAGGGCAGCGCGCGCGGCCAGGGGCAACGCCGGCGCGCAAGAGGTCGGATCATTGAGCTCGGGGCGAGGCACACCGCGGCGCGAGGGAGCAGCGCGCCCGAGGGAAGCACCTCGCGGCATCGCATCGCCAGGGTCGGGCCGCCGCCGCCGTCGCTACCTCCCCCCCGCCGCCGCATGCTGACCTCTAGTATTGCTCGATTTGTGCAGATCTAAATCAAATTAATCAACTAGCTCAAGATCCATCCATCACGTGGTGTTGGGTCATGCGTAGCAATCAATTCCTACAAATAAGAAGGTTCAAGCACGGCAACCCCCCAAATGAGAAGGTAATTCCATTTTTTCCCCTTTGCCAAAGTCTCGATGGAGCTATCGTATTAGATTATATAATGTATATACAGAACCTTTGGACTTGGCATGTGGTGCTTGCTACATAATTTTGTTTTTCTTGACAAAATAAGCTCGTAACTTTGATCTTTCAAAGCTATTCAAACCGTACGCCTTAGTGCTTCTAGTTTATTACCGATTTCATCTTTTCTGAACATATGTTTTAGATGGGTCAAAGAAAATTGTACTTGCAAGTATTACTTGGATTACTGCCGTTATATGTGGAGGAGAAGATTTATTGCTGTGGTATTCTTGTGTGTCTTGCCATGCATTTGTATAGGATTAAATCAAGAAAAAGAAGAAGGGCCATAACTTATGCTCCAATGCTAGATAGAGATGTCGAAAGATTATCACGCCTAAATCGCTTGTATCATGGTACTGAGGCCCATTGCATAAGTCAGTTGCGTATGAGGAAAGCCGTCTTCCATAGACTATGTGATGAACTTAGATCACGTGCCTTGCTAGAGGAGACATTTCATGTCACAATAGAGGAACAAGTTGCAATGTTTATCCAAAGTGTGTTGCACAAAAATTGGTCAAACGTAACAATTGGTTTTGAGTTCATCGTGTCAAGTGAAACCGTTAGTAGGTATTTCCATCATGTCTTAGATGCCCTTTGCACCCTTGCTCGTGACCTCATATGCATCGATCAGTTGAGACACATTCCAAGATAACAAGTGCTCCGTGCAGATTTCACCCTTTACTTTGAGGTACATCAAAAAAATTGATAATCAATGTTTCGTTACTTTAGTCTTTAGGTGCCATGCTCATCTAATTTTTTTACTAAAAATTATTTTCATAGGGATGCATAGGAGCCTTGGATGGTACACATATACCAGCATGTGTACCTTTCCATATGCAAGATCGGTTTAGGGGTAGAAAAAATATGACCTCCCAAAATGTGCTAGCAGCAGTTGATTTTGACCTAAGATTCATCTATGTTCTTGCTGGATGGGAGGGCTCAGCCCATGATTCTTATGTCCTTCAAGATGCTCTATCACGTCCTAATGGGCTTAACATACCAGAAGGTAGGAATACCCCATTATGTCCTAATATCTCTAATTTCACACTTGGCCTATTTACTTAGCTAATTAATTTGTACAAAACAATGTAGGCAAATATTTCCTAGCTGATGCTGGATATGCAGCAAGGCCTGGTGTATTACCCCCATACCGTGGTACTCGATATCACCTAAAAGAATATAAGGGGGGCAGGGAACCTGAGAACCCAAAGGAATTATTCAATCTTCGCCATTCCTCACTTAGGACAACTGTTGAACGAGCATGGGGTTCCCTCAAGAATCGTTTCAAAATATTCAAAAGTCAGCCTTTCTTCCCTTTGAAAACACAAGTCAAACTTGTGATGGCTTGTTGTGCGCTTCACAATTGGATCTTACTGGACGGTCCTGATGAGTATATTTATAATGAAGCTGCTTGGTACAAAGCCTTGCCTCGAAGTGTACGAAATCGGCGTGATATGTATGAGGAAAATATGGCATGGGCTGCAAAAAGAGATGCAATGGCTCAAAGGATGTGGGAAGATAAAGTAGGAGCAGCTGTAGATTTGGTTTTATAAATTATGTAACCATGGCTATTATCTTTGTGTATTTCTTCCTGTAGCTTTCTTGTTGATTTGCTTCCATATGTATTTGCTTTTATGTGTGTGTGATGTTTCTCGTATTAATCGTATGAGTATTTTGCTTAAATATTTTATACCTGTACTACCCTTGGAGAATATATGGTTCCACCATATTTGATAGGTACATTCTTTTAGTTGTTGTTTTCCCTTTAATAATCCTTCCTTTCTTGAATACAGTCGCTTGTATGATTTTAATTCTCTTGTATGTGAAACAGCCATGTCTAAGGGGAAGGCTAAGGCTGATGCTTTTGCATCCTCTCGTGAGAGGTCCGTGAACTGGCATGAGGATCAGTCGAAGTACATGCTTGATTGGTGCATAGAGTATTTGAAAAAACAGCATGCAGGATTTAAGTTCAAGAAGGCACATTTCATGCTCTGTGCCAATGATTTAAACAAGACTTTTGGTATGGGGGTGACTGTTGATCAAGTGGACCGTCACTTTAGGTACCATAGAGAAAACTGGAAGTACATTGCAATTGCATTGAACAACAGTGGCAATACATTTGATGAAAAAAGATGCATGGTGAATATTTCTGAATCTGAGAAGGCAACATTATGTGTAAGTTGTCAGCACTGAATTTGAAATCGTTGAATACATTTTATTTTATAATCTGAAATCATTTCAGTGCTCATATGAATATAAACTGAATTTGACTTGTTACATTAATGCAGACGTAGCAAGACGCCGCTTTCTAAGCCCATCAAGTTCTTCTATGAGATGAGAGAACTATTCATGGGATCCAATGCTGATGGGTCTTTGGCTATGGACCAGAACACATGCATGGAAACTGATGATGGGTCAGATAGTGATGACTCAAGGGGATTCTTTGACCTCAATACCTACACACAGCCTGAAGATCTAGAAGGTGAGGATTCAGACACTTTGCCAACTCCAACTAGTCATGTAACTATTGGCAACACATCTTCCAGCAATAGTGAAGCTAGCAGAAGCGTCCTAAGAGCCAAAAAGTCACCAACAAAGAAGCCAAAAGAGTCGTTTTGCAGATTCCAATCGATGAAATTGTCGCTACAATGAAGTCACTTCGAGAAACACTTGCGCCACTTTGCCCCTCCTCCAATGCCACAACTTACTAATTCTCATGCGGCATTATGGCGAAATTAGAGGCAAATCCCAATGACACCGCATCGAGGGGTTCTTGTTGGTGAACACTTATCTACCAAGGAGAATAAAGGTAAGCGTGATTGGTTGTGTAATGCAAGTGATGCTACACTTCATGCTTGGGTGTTCAAATTCTTATGTGAGAAGGAAGGCATTAACCTATGAAGCTTAGTTTGTGAGGTTGGTCGCTTATATTTTGTGGCATGCCCAGGGAACTTGGTTTGTGTGATTATTTTGGTTGTGGTGATGGCTGATGGCTTATGATGTTAGCTATGTGGTAATGATCCTAGTCTAAATATTAGTTGTGTGGTGTTCATCCAAGTATGGATGTGGTACTGATCCTAGTTTGGTTGGTCGGTTATTTTGTAATTACTATAATATTTGGATCCGCACCTCTTATATTGTAATCCTAGTCAAAATATTAGTTGTGTGGTGTTGAACCAAGTATGGATGTGGTACTGATCCTAGTTTGGTTGGTCGGTTATTTTGTAACTGTAATATTTGGATCCGCACCTCTTATATTGTAATTAATATTTGCATCGAAGCTTGAATCTAAACTTGGCTTGTAATATTATTCAAATATGTACCAGTTCTTACTTTTATATTGTTATTGAAATGATTATAGTGTGACAAATTGGTGCTTACCAATGGCATTGAGGTATTTTTTCACTTATTTTTTGGTTGGAAACCAAACACTTGCCACAATTTTTTCATGCTTTTGTGGTACGCAAACCAAACAACAAATTAATTTTGTTTTGCTTTTGGTTTAGTTACAAACCAAACATACCGCTTTTAACACACATTGTGGCAGCCACACACGTGGCAATTACTAAAAGTTAGGCAAGGCGATTTGTGTCACCAACCAAACATCCCCGACAACGGCCTCGCACGCACGGGCCCGGTGGGCCAGGCCGTACAGACCCCGCAACCGCAAGAGCGACCGTACGGCCCTTTCCGCCGGAAAAAAAACCTGCAAGTGGGCAGCCAGCCGGCCGCCCCGGCCGGTCGCTCCCCACTTCTTCGTGCTTTCCCCACCCCCTCTCGCTGCCACGCGGGCCCACCCGCCGCGCGTGCGCCCCCATCCACCACCGACCACGCGCCGGCGCCGCCATCGAGGCGTTTTTGTTTGGTTAGGGCGGCAGCGGCGGCGGCGGAGGAGAGTGGTGCCGCGGTGGGGTTGGGAGGGGAAGGGCCATGGCGGACGCGGCGGCGCCGGGGCTGCTGCCGGTGGCGGCGGAGGGAGAGGGACAGGGGATAAGGACAAGGACGAACGCCGCCGCTGGATGGCCCGCTGCGGCTTCGCCGTCCTCGGCATCATGAGCACCCTCCTCGTCTACGGCGTCCTCCAGGTGGGTTGGTTTGGTTTCCTGGTTCCTCCCTTTATGCCTGCCCCCATGGATCCACATAGGGGACCTTGTTCTTTTGCTCTAACAATTCAACACATGATGTTCCCCAAGCACTGCTTCCAGTTCAAATCAGTGACAAGCATGCCTACCTTTTACTTGCTTTGCCCTTTAGCTCAATTTAACATTACTAGTTACAGTAGCGATTGGTGCATTCACAAACATGATATTATCATGACAGGGTACAGCCGTATACATGTATTACTCATATTTTCTTCTCTTATAAGTGACCAATGCTCCCTCCATCCCAATTTAAATCAACTTTTTGAGTTGTCCTAAGTCAAAATTATTTCAAGTTTTGCCAATTTCATGGAAAAGAGCACCTATACTTATGACATAAAATCAGTATCGCTAGATGTATCATGAAATATGTTTTCATCATATACTTACTTGGTGTCTTGGATGTTGTCACCCTTTTTCCTATAAATTTGATTTATAGTGTTTCTAGGAAGAGAATTTATTTATTTTGGGACTGAGGTAATGTGTTGCTGTTTAGTATCAAGCAACTTGAGACATTCTGGTTCCTTTTCCACACCGTGTGTGCCGCCGTCGTGACTTAAGATGTGTTTGTTTTTGTGTTGATGCTGTGTAGGAGAAGATCATGAGGGTTCCGTATGGAGTGGAGAAGGAGTTCTTCAGATACTCGCTGTTCCTTGTTTTCTGTAACCGCATCACCACATCCATGGTTTCTGCCATGGTGTTACTGGTATGATGGACCCCCTCTCGCTGGTTACCTCTCCAACTCGTCCTGGATCTGCAGGCCTGTTAATTTCTCAATAACCCTGTGCAGGCAAGCAAGAAATCCTTGGACCCTGTGGCTCCGCTACACAAATATGGTGTTGTCTCCATATCAAATATACTGACCACAACCTGCCAGTATGAGGTTGGACTAGTTCCTGTCCTTCATTTCTTTTGCTTATATGTGTTGTTTTGTGCTACTTCTTTATTGAGTATGTACAGTAACTTCTTTCAGGCCCTCAAGTATGTCAGCTTCCCTGTCCAAACACTTGCCAAATGTGCCAAGATGATACCTGTCATGGTAATCTCTGCTACTATACTGTAACCAGTGATCAAACCATCTTTTCTGTACATCTCCACTATTTTCTAGTCTGCTAGGGAAGCATCTGTGTCTTTCAGGTTCTAATGGTTCTGGGTTGTGTATTGATGGTTGATTGAAGCAATTACACTGTCTGTCTGTAAAGTTCAATTTGGTACGAGTAGTCATTGGAACTGATAGCCATGTATCAGATGTTAAATATACAAAGTAATATTTGATAATATGCATGTGAGTATTATTGCACTCGATTTAATGGTTCTCATTTAAGTGATGTTGATTGATTGAAGCAATTACACTCTATGTCTGTGCATAGTCTAGTTTGGTGCCAATAGCCACTGGAACTTATATCTTTGGATCAGATGCTAAATACATAATGGAAAATGTTTAATAAGATGCATGTGAAAAATTGCACAAGATGAATCTGATGGTCTCAGTAATGTGCATTTTACATGTTTACATATATTTCCTAGATAATCAAGATCAATCCCATCTTATAGATATTTTTTTTAATTGATTGTTAGATCTGGGGCACAATAATAATGAGAAAGAAGTATGGTGGAAAAGATTACTTCTTTGCTGTCATCGTGACTATGGGTTGCGCATTATTCATTCTATATCCGGTAACTTGACATGCCCAACTCTCTCTCATTATTGAGCATTATGTGCTTGCATTCTGGCGTGAATTGTCTGCTACTATAGAAAATGAATAGGAGAGGAGCATGTAGCTGTTTCAATTACTATGGATCTTGCACTGCATTTGAAGTAGAACAGACATAGCACAAATGTTAGGGGCTGAACTAGTTGCAGGATGGAGATAGGGTTTTATCATGCAAAAATATATTAGTTGGTTAGCATATTTCCACATTAGCGTATGCAAACGGATGGTAACCAACAAGTACTTCAGGGCTATTAACCAATGCATCCATGGCCATTACTTCAGGGCTATTAGCCAAGAGCTGAGCAGTGGCAGAGCCAGGACTTTAGAGTTGGGTACTCCCTACTTCCAAAGAAAAAAATGTCGAATTAGGCTACTTTCAAGCTAAGTGATCTGATAAGAACTTTGGACTGCATAGACCATCATTGTTAGTCTAATACTCTTATATACAACCACAGGGTGGGGGTGGGGGGGGGGGGGTGGGTTTAAGATCCAAACAAACACATTTTGCCCACTGTAGGTTCCTCAGCCACTCCTTAACAGCGAGGAATCCACTGTGTTCCTGCACTTAAAGTTGCAGCCAACAACAAGAGACTAATTAGCAAGATTTTTCTTCACTTAACCAGCATGCGAGTCGAGAAGGATTGAAGAAAGCTTAGTGCTGACCCAGAGTCCAGTCATCCAACGAGATAATGATCATAGGACTATCAGCAAGTCGCGCAGTCCACTGCGGCACCGCACGCCCTGCCGCCACCAGAGGCTGTGGGCCTATGGCTTTTGCACCGAATCACCACTCCCTCATGCCTCATGTGCTGCGGCTGGACCTAGTGTTTGGCTCAAATGAATGTGGGGAGATGGGGAAGAGGAACAGACCCGCTGCCGTTGCATGTTGTGAGACGAGAGAGAGGCACACTGCATGCTGGTGTGGTGGGCTTTGGGCTGCTGAGTCAAGTGGGCCGTGGGGGAGGGTGTTGGGGCAATGAGCTTAGAGTTGCGTTAGGCTGGTGGATGAATTCTATCTCAGAAGAAAAAGATTTGTCTATACACCAATTCTTTTGCCAAAACAGTTGGGTATTTTCTGATACTATTCATTTTGCTTTTGTCCTTCATTGGATGCAGGCGTCGATGGATGTGAGTCCATTTAATAAAGGCAGAGAAAGCACTATCTGGGGTGTTTCACTCATGCTCGGTTACCTTGGGTATGACTCTGCTACTTCTTCCCATGCTAAAGACAACAACACATAACATTTGAAGTCCTGATGCAGCTCATGAAATCCTGTAATAACTTGGATTTCTGCGTCTTCAAAATTTCTGGAAACCTTTTAATTTTCCATTATAATATTGCACTGAATTATTCCAGATGGATTAGGTGATGTTGTGATTCTAGAGCTATACTCTTTATCTTAAACACCAATACATGTATAGGTATGGTTGTATGAAGCCTTAGAAAAATGGCTACAGAGAAAAGATAGAAATATCTGACTTAATTTCAAAAGTTTTCTACTGTATGATTTGGTATATCTTGTAAAATACTTGAAAATTTTCCCATTAAGGACTTGTACTATTGGTGTCTGTATAGATCATACAGAGAACTACTGGCTGATAAACTCACAGGGTTTTAACTTCCTTTCAGTCACATTTGACACTACAGAACCTACCTAATCTGACCCCATGTTGTGTTCTGGATGTCCAGATTTGATGGGTTCACAAGCACGTTCCAAGATAAACTCTTCAAAGGGTATGACATGGAAATACACAACCAAATATTCTACACAACGGTGTGCTCTTGTCTTATTAGTTTAAGCGGTATGAACTACAACCAAAGTTTAACTTAATTTTGTACTGGGCCCAATATGCTGGACTTTGATCAGTAGTTCTGGACTTCCACTAATTCTACCATTTTTTTGCTACACTATATCAAGATTATTAATAATTGTGATGATTGTGCTTGCACATCTCTGATACTTTATCCTTTTTCACAGGGCTGATCCTCCAGAATCATATGATTCCAGCTGTGGATTTTATGTTTCGTCACCCAGATTGCTTCTCTGATGTTCTAATCCTGTCGAAATATAAGACTTACCTCATTTTTTTATTATGCACTGTTGCTTGCTCCTTATTCTGAAGTGTGCCAGTTCAGAATGTAAACACAATCCACTTGAGCATAGATGTTAGATGCAGAGTTAGCATGACGAACGGAAATGAAATAAATATGTAAAGAGATAGAAATTGTGAAAATCAGTGCAATGGAAAAAAATATCTCTGAAATGTTGTTCTTTGGGCGATGTCAATTTTTTTAGTTTTCCTTTCCTGTGCCTACAAAGCGAAGCTATTATTTTTTGTTTAAATTCCTAAGGCAGCTTATCCTTTTGCTATGGGATTTACTTTATGTACTATTCCACAGGTTGCAACAGCTAGTCAGTTCTTCATATCCTACACCATTCGAACATTTGGAGCTCTCACATTTGCGACCATAATGACAACTAGACAGGTGGATATTAGCATCCTCAGTGATAGTTCTCGAAGAAATAATATTCAATCTCTTTTTCTAACAATAGTTGTCCATGCATTATTGTAGCTGGTGAGCATATTGCTTTCCTGCATCTGGTTTGTACATCCTCTCAGCTGGATGCAGTGGGTTGGCGCAGTAAGTCATCATCTACCTGTCTCACTAGTCATCTCACAGTATCACCTGCTTCTGTTTCAACCATGGGTAACAACAATCTTTTCTTGTTACCAGGCCATTGTATTTGGAGCCCTATACACAAAAGAGCTTCTTGAGGAGTAAACCGCAGAAGCCAGCGGTGGGAAGCCCGCCACGTGGTTCTAGCCCGAATCCTGTTAACAGTAGTTGACAATTGACGACATAATAACATAGGAAACAATGGACTTGTGGTGGTACCGGGACAAAGTCTCTGTGTCTGATATCAACGGCACCTTTGGCGGCATGGCGAGGTAACTGGACAGATAGATAGGTTCCAGAATGTAGCTGTTACTGCTCCTGACCTGGAGGTGATGAAGGTGGTCCTTTTTTTTTTCTTGGAAAAATCAAGGTGGTTCTAGTCTTAGTATCTAGAGACCAAATTGTTCAGGCAGCCCATATTGCTATGTTAAGTGAGCTGGGTTACCAATTTTGTAGCTCAGGCCGTTCTCTGTTAACCTGTATCACAACAGTTTCATATCATACAACAAAGTATGTTTAGTCCGTAGAAAGATTTTATACACAAAAATAAAGTCAGATAGAAATCGGTCAGGGTCATCCCTCATCCTCGATTTATAAACAGAGCTGGTTCTCTTCTGTGCTGGGAGTGGGGGCAGACCGCCTTCGACAGGCTGCCACCACCAGGCGATCCGATCTCTGCACACATGGCCTTCAATGGGAGTTTAATAAGTGTTTCAATGCACATTAAATGCAGCGTCACATCAGCAAAAATTTCACTTTTTGCATGAAACTTCTAGGAGAGAAGAAAAAAGTTTCACCATGGTGAAACTTTTTTAGTCACCAAGTTTCACATGCGTTTGAAACGATGTGAAACCCCTCGATGAGACACAAATAGTGTTTCACCATGTAACTATGCAATTAAACCATGCAATGATGAGAGACCCTGAGACCCTTGAGCCTATGAAACTGTGCAATGAAACTGTGCATTGAGGGAGATGTCTATTTCATGCCAAAAATTTCACATCTTGAAAACCAGAGGTGAAACTCTCTATCGAGACCTACTTTAAATTGCCTCTATATTGCCTCTATACACTCAGAGAAAGAGGAGGTGATGCCCTCCCTGCAGTCGCCCCTGTCAATATACAGAGAGAAAGCCCTGGGTGTTTGCTTCCTTGGCCCGACGGCCCGGCTGCGCCGTCCAGCTGCAGTGTGGCCCATCTTGCAGCCCGGCTCGCACGCTCCTCAAAGCAGTGAAAAGGGTGGCTCCCGGGGAACGAAAAAATCGGCCGTTTCTCGACTCCTTTCAGCGCACAAGCCCGGGTTGCGTTGTCCTTCACCGCTCGCAGCCGTTCCCGTGCACGGCGGTGGCGGCCAGGCCAGCCCCACGGCGACGGCGGCGGAGGGCCCCTGCACGCCCTGCTCCAGCTGCCGGTATTTAAAGGCGCTGTTCCTGCAGCAGAATTGCTCTCCGGCCCCATCCCGTCGGGAATCCAGAGGCTCGAAGGCCTCGAGCGCCTGGCGCTGCAGCTGCTCGTCGCTCCTGCTCCTCGCCACATCCAGAGGCCCAGGCTCTGCAGCAAGGCCGCCGCCGCCACGCTGCCTGTGCTCCCGCGACGTAGACGAGCATGGGCAACAGCGACGTAGCCGGACCTAGTGCCACCACGGTCGCCGCCCTGCGCGCGCTGGTCCCTGCACGTGGAGGAGCGCGTCCGTGATGGGGCGCAGCGCGGCGTAGGCCGCGCCAAGGCCGCTGATGGGGCGGCGTGTGCGGCGCCGACGAGCTCAGTGGCAGCCATGGCCACGGTGAAGAATGCTCCTTGGGTGCTCGATGAAATGCCAAGGAGACAAAAACATTGGGTGGTAAGCCTACCAAATCGCAGTGCAGTGTAGCCATATACACTTGGGCCAAGAATCCCAGGAGAAATAATTTTAGGTGGAAATTTGAAACAATAGAGATGTTGATTTGCATGAAGATTTAATGGTGATTTTTTGTTTTTGCTACAGTAATTAACCCTTGATTATCGGCTCGTAGGTGGGGCTAGAGCCCAGGCAGCCCTAGTGCTAGCTACGTCCCCGACTTGGGCTCTGGGGCGCAAACACAATCTCATTGGGGCCAGACATGTTTCGTACATAGACGCAAACAAGAGCAGTTGCACCACTTGTTACTGGCTTGGCTAGGCCCGGGCCTGTCGGGCTGGCCGAGCCGACTAGGTACAGGGTCGCAAACATGCCTTTATGTTCCGTTGGTGCTACCTTCCGAGAGATCATGGTGTACCGTGCTGCGCAGCTGCCGTGGCTCGCCGCTCGCAGTGGTGACATTCACCACTAGTGGAGTCTTGTTTTATTTTGATAAATGTTGTGGCAGGTCGGTGTGGGGGTGATCGGTGCAGGAGAAGCGAGGTGGGGATTCAGGCCCTGTTTGGGACCGTGATTTTGGAACTCGCGTAGCTTATGAGTGCACTTCTCTCAAAAGCCGCTGTCCAAAATCGCTGCGGGTCCAAAAATTGCAATGAGTTTGGCAACCCCGATTTTTCTCTACCGAAAAGGAAGGAGGAGGAGACTCGCCATCGCGGGCGGGATCCGAGGGAGGCGGCCTTCGTCGCGAGCTTTCGGGGACGGGCGGGGACTCGCCGGGTGCGGGCAGCCACGGGCTCTAGAGACCGACGGATGGTTGTGCAGATGGAGATCAGTATGCAGTAGGAGGGCCTCAATTTGCATGGCGACAAAGCAGTGTAGATGGTTGTCAGATGGAGATCAGTATGCAGTAGGAGGGCCTCAATTTGCATGGCGACAAAGCAGTATATGCAGCAGGTTTATGTGTGCCTTAAATCGAGAAGCAACGGAGTAGCAGGGTCACATGTTCGAAGCCTCTGCAGTGGTGAAGGCATGATGTGTTGGCAAGTTCAAGATTAGATTGATGCATTGTAATTGAAGTAGTAGATTGGGTGGTGGAGATACGCAGAGGCCAGCAGTAAGCAAGTGACGCCTGACAGTTATACAGCTCTTGAGATGTGAAGTATAGTTTAGGCTTGATGCATGGGTAACAAAAAGATTGTTGAGAAAAAAAGAGCATATTCAGTTAGATTGCAGCACAAGTGGTGTAAGTGGAAAAGGCAGTAATGCAAGTCAAATATCAGTGTATGCTCTGCGTCTGCGGGGATTGGAATATGATTTACAGGACAGCTAGAAAAAAAAAAACGGTCGCCTGAACCATCGTTTGATGCACCGCTTCAGAGACTTTCTTTTGTTTGACATAAAGACTTGCTTGACTTGATGCAGCTTCAGGAAGTGCATCTGGGTTGGTCGTTTATACACAACAAGCAAGATGACTCCTTGTTTGAAGCCCCGCCTAAGCGCTGATTCCGCTTCGAATCAAACTTGCAGGCTTCCTGGACTTGGTAGCGTCGGTGTGGCCTGCAACGCAACGCTGATTCATACGGACCCGTAGAGGATTCTAGTAGACTATAAACTAGGAAATGTGGCGAGAGGTCTCCGGATTTTTTGTGAAATTTTGTCCTTTTTCAAAAAAATTTCAAATCCGTCCCCAGTTTGAAACAATTTGCATGGGGTATCCCTTTTGGTCGCGCCAATCCAGGTGGCGCGATTTTTACCACATGGCGTCGCGCCACCGCGTAATGGCGCGACGGGTGCATCCACGGTGGCGGGGGTGGCGTTGACCGGGGCCCGCCGCGTCAGCGCCGCCCGATAAATGCGGCGCGGCGACGGGGGGCTAGGATCCCATGCATATAGTGCTACAAGTCCTATTCAGCTTTGGGAAAAAATGTCACATGAGACACTTTGTAGCAGACTTTTAGTTTGTTTGTGAAATTATTGTCCTACCATGACCTAACTAGGCTCAAAAGATTGGGTCATCCCTGTACATCAAAATTATATAATTAATTTTTTTATTTACTTACATTTACTATTCGGACAAAAAAGATTTGATATGATAGGTCAATAGTGAATTTTGGAGAGAGAATTGGGAAACTAAATATGGACGGCAGGAATCACCTGCATGCATGCATAGGGTGTGTTCACTTTATGAAAAGTGAATCCAAAAAATGCTACGATGCCCGTCACATCAAATCTTTTAACACATAAATAAAGTATTAAATATAGTTAAATAAAAAAACTAATTGTACAGTTTGATTGAAAAGTGCAAGACGAATCTTTTGAGCCTAGTTAGTCTATGGTTAGACAATAATTAACAAATACAAGCGAAAAAGTTCTAAGAGCCGAACCCAAAATATTTATACGGCGGTAGTATATGCAGTGTGTGTGATAGAGGGAGAGCACATTCATGCAACGTATTGTCACATCATTGAACTAAAAAATATGCATGTATGCGATTCCTGCCGTCCATGTTTAGTTTCCCAATTCTCTCTCAAAATTCACTATTGACCTATCATATTAAATCTTTTGTCTCATGCATGGAACAGTAAATGTAAGTAAATAAAAAATTAATTATATAATTTTGATGTACAGGATGAGCGAATCTTTTTTGAGCATAGTTAGGTCATGGTAGGACAATAATTTCACAAACAAACGAAAAGTGCTACGATGTCTCATGTGACATTTTTTCCCAAAGCTTTGAATAGGACTTGTAGCACTATATGCATGGGATCCTAGCTCCCGTCGGCGCCGCATGCACTGGCGTGATGTGGCGGGCCCCGGTCAACGCAGCCCGCCACCGTGGATGCACCGGTGGCGCCACATGCGGTGGCGCCACATGTAAAAATCACGTCACCGGGACTGGCGCGACCAAAAGGGATACCCCATGCAAATTGTTTCAAACCGGGGATGGATTTGAAATTTTTTTTTTTTGAAAGGGCAAAATTTCAAAAAAATCCGAGGTCTCCGTAGTTGGAG
This sequence comes from Hyparrhenia diplandra, assembly GCA_015847255.1. NCBI lineage: Eukaryota > Viridiplantae > Streptophyta > Magnoliopsida > Poales > Poaceae > Hyparrhenia > Hyparrhenia diplandra. Next base: position 114,270 of record JADLZK010012250.1, on the reverse strand, counting down.
TATGGAGCATAAAACTTCAGATGGCCGTTGCGGAGAAGTGATATTCGGCCGGGTTCTTTGCTATGCCGGGCTAGCTTTGCTCAAGGTGGGCCGCCGGTGGTGTCAAGGCCCGAGAATGGAAGAAGCCGTAGGCCGTGTATAGATGTACAGGGGCGGCCCGATCCGCCCATGGCCCGCCGGATCGGATCGGGCCAGCCCCGTTGCGGGCCGCTACGGGGCTTTCACGGGCCAGACGGGCGGGCCACTACGGACTACGGGCGCCCATCAGCCATGGCCCGGGTCGCGGATCAATTTTTCCGCCCGCGGATCAATCGGGCCACTTGACCCGGGGCCACAGCCCGCGGCCCGCCCGTTGCTACCAGATTCAACATGTACTTTTAAAAACACATTTCTAAATAAATGATTCACATTCACGAGATCAAAGTCACGATTCACATTCCGCGGGAAAACAAGGAATTTTAAAAATGATGAATATGAACTTGTGCAATGCTGCCTCATTAAAAACCTTTCTAGGTAAACCCACCCTTGTGGGATAAACCCTAGAAAGGAAAAGAGTACAACAAGTTCATATTCATCATATATATATATAGTTCATAGATCAAAGTCACGCATTCAAGTGTCATTACAATAGCCAACATCAACATGTGGCAGCTGGTAGCAACAGAAATAGAACTAAGCTAAAGAAGTTCATGTCATGACTCATCGGATCTAAGCTAAATAAGTTCGATCCATCTCCATCCATGATTGCCAAAGCAAAAGAAGTGGAACATCACTGCGGATCACAAACAAAGTAAATGCGGCACCAGTTAAATAAGTTGATTGCGACACATAGACATAGCACCGGTTAAATAAGTGGATTGTTTCAAGAATCAACAAACTTACCTTTTCCGACTCTAGCCACCTCTTCCTCTCCCTTCTTTGCCTCCTCTGCCGCTGCCGTGCCGTTCTTTGCCGGTGGCGGTGGCGTTGTCGGTTTCGGTGTCTTCATCTTCGGGAACGGATCACCAACCTTCATTGTCTTGAATAGCCGAACAAGTTCTTTGTCCTCCACCGTGTGCTTGCGCCTTCCTTTTTTAAGCTTGGTCCCAGTCTTTGATGCATGTCAACATCTCCACATGCTCGGCAAAAGCCGACGACGCCGTTCTTGAGGATTCGACTGTCGGGGCTAAAACGGGACTCGGAAGATCTGATAGAAACAGTGTACGACCATTATATCACGAGCCATAATAGAAAGTATTGGATAAGATTGTTTATGCTCACGCCACCAAAGAAGAATGTCAAAGTTGGGGTCACCCCATGGGATAGGGTCATTTGTCAAGGTAAGCCGTGAGCTCATTTACGCACACCAAAGAGATGGAGTAGAGGATGAGGATCTGTCAAAAGATCCTCCCCATCTGTTACCCGAACCAACTATAGGAACCCCGGGCCTTTGAGCCCTTGTTGTACATGCACTTGCACCATACTTTTCCCCGATACTTGCCAAACAATCTTGTCAATGCATCTTTGGCATCACCATAACATATAGAATAATCGAGAACCAATTGCATTACCAAGTAGATCTAAAGTGCACTTGAACCCTTTCATCTTACCTCTTGGGTCAAGAATGGTTGCAAAACAATAAAGCATAGGAAGTTCATCCCAATATTTAAGGAATTTCATTTTCATAGGCCTTGCAACATGTTTAAAGTTTTCATTTGACTCGGCTTTTTTCAAATGTTCAAAGCAATCTCAATCGCTTGATGCAAAACAAGTGGAGCAGTAGGATAGTATACACCAGAAAGGATAACAGTGGACTCATAAAATATGTTCAAGAATTTAAGCATATGTTCAGCAGTATACCAATGAGTATCTCTCAATAACTCAGAGCCATAATTAGAGTTAATGAACACAGTAAACACATCCTTGTATGGTAACAGGTGCTCAAGCATCAAGTAAGTAGAATTCCATCTAACATCCATGTCCAGCCCAAATTTCCTAGGTGTCATGCCTCTAGCAATGCAGAATTCTTTGAACAATGCAATCCTTACATTAGAAGAATTTAAAAAGTTTATTGCGCTTCTCAAATCATCAAGCCATTGCTTGCAAACGGCCAAGCCATCATGCACAATAAGATTAATTATATGAGTAACACACCTCTCGATGCACAAGGAAGTACTTAACAAAGATCCGGATCCTTAATAGTAGGTGCGGGATAAGAACCCAAATAACCAAACAAAACAGGACCCAAGATGTCATAAGCCTTAGCATTAGCACTAGCATTGTCAAGAGTTACAGCAAACACTTTATCAGACAAACCAAAATCCTCAACCACATTAGCTATAGAATCAGGCTATGTTCTCACCAATATGTTTGCAATTAATCGGCCTAAAACCAACTACTTTTTTTTTTCAATTTCCCATTCTTTATTAACATAATGGCAAACAAATGTAAATATAGTCCTCCTTAGCATTACCGGACCAGATATCGGATGTCAAAGAAACGAAGATGCAAAGCAGGGCAAATCAACATCCAACAACAGCATTGCACTCATTTCATCAAATAATTTAGCCATGTCTCTAGTTGTGGTGCGCCTAGAAACACCTTTAAACAGAGGGTTGTGAGCATTCCTAATGTAATCACCCCAAGCTTGGGTTTCACCAATGCCTAATGGAAGGTCTAATCTAGCAATCAAGCGGCACAATTCTATCTGAGCAATCATAGGATCATACTTCCAATTAGATAAACCATTAGCATTCAAAGCTAGCTTAGCCTCGAACCATATCGGTGACTCTTACGCTTCATACATTTTTTCATGTGACGTCTTAAATGAGTTGTTCCATTAGCGGTATAGCGTAATATCTAGTAGAACAATGTTTACGAGATAGCTCCAATGCGACAGTTGTCACCATCCTTTACCTCATCAAAGTAGGACCACACATCGATTTCTTACATTGAGTTGGAGTTTCGCGATCATCGGCGCTCCTCGCCATCGGCATCAACGTCGACGACGGAATGCCCAACAAGGCAGCAGGCGTCCTCACGTAGGTCGCCATCGCCCTCGACCTCCGTGTCGCCGTCCGAAAGCGGCCGTCCGGGTCATGGACAGCGCCATCGACGCCGCCGGACGCCGATCAACAGCGCCGGAACGCACGCGTTGCGTGTCCACGGCCACGACCCACGCCCACGGCCACGACCGGCATCACCGGCCACCGCCCCTCGACGCCAGCTTGGGAGTAGGCGCTGGCCATGTCCACTCCAAAGGAGGAGGAGGACTTCGGCGTCGGGCACAACCCAACTCGACCGCAATGTAAACAGAAACGAGAGAAATAAGATCGATTAATCGAGACGGAAGAAAGGGGAGGAGGAAGAAAGGGAGGAGGAAGAAGATCGGGAATACCTGAGACGGACGGAGCCCGGTGCCGAATGCGAGGTGACAGGAGGAGAAGACAGATAAAGGTGAGCTTCAACGGGAGGAGAAGAAGGAAAAATGATGGAGCTTAAAACTGCGACTCACATGCCGACGGAAAGAACGTAAAGAACAGGGGGAGGCCGGAGGGGGAGGAGAAAGGAGAGAGAGGTAAGGGATTAAGGAGTAAAAGGAACAGAGTCACCGGCTTGCCGGGCGAGGGAGAGACGGCGAGGACAAGAAATTTCTGGGGGCTGGGCGAGGACGAGAGCTCCGGATCCGGCAAATGAGGATGAGCTCCGGCTGACGGCGACGAGGGACAGGAGCCCGGATCCGGCTGGCGAGGACAGAGCTCCGCGGACGGCGCGAGGACAGAGCCCGTCATCGCGACAAACAGCCTCCCACGGGCGAGGACACAGCAGCTCCCACGGCGAGGGCAACCGCTCCGACGGCGAAGGACGCCGATCCACTCCGGCGGAGTGGCAACGGCGAGAGGATTGTGGAGGGAGGGGATTAGGGGTTAGAGGGGAGGGGAGGAGCGGATGCGCGCGCGCGGCGCCGGAATGGGGAGGGAGGGTGGGGTTAGGGTTAGAGGGGGCGCCGCGTATATATAGTGCGCCAGCGGGCGGGCCGCCGCGGGCTTTACGGGCCAACGGACCGGGCACCACCGGGCGCACGGGGCGAGGCAACGCCCATGGCCCGCCCCGCCACCGGACCGGGCCGCCCGTAGCCCGCACATTGCGGATCGGGCCGCCCCGTGCACCGGGCCGTTTTTCACGGGCCATGGGCCGGCCGCGGATCGCGGGCCAAATGGCCAACTATATAGCTGTGTGCGCCCGTTGGGATAAAGGTAGAGATCGATCATCGTGGAGAACAGGTCCTTCGCATCTTTGGAACTGACACGTCGCATAAACGACGCCTGCCCTCGTTGGACCTCTCGTGCCTACGTTTGTTTCTCCGAGGCGGAGCTGTCATCAAGGAATTTATAACCCCTATAAAGATGAACCCCATTAGGGGAGTTCTCTGCACATGTAGAACGTACACGTAGGCGTCCACGTAGGCATCCGTTTCGTCCGCACCCACCGCGACGATCCCTTTCCTCCGCACGCTCCGTGCTTCCCCCGTCTTCTAGTTACCTAAGGCCAGTCTCAATGGGGGTTTCATGAGTGTTTTCATGCATATTAAATGCAGCGACACACATCAGCAAAATTTCACTTTTTGCATGAAACTCCTAGGAGAGAGAAGGTAAGAGTTTCACCATGGTGAAACCTTTGGACACCATTGTTTCACATACGTTGGAACTGTGTGAAACCCCATTGAGACACAAATAGAGTTTCATCATGCGGCTATGCAATTAAACCATGCAATAAGAGAGAGGTTGTGGGATCTTTTTTTTTTTTTGAAGGAAAAATGTATTAATCTTGGTGCATTACACCGACCCTTTACAAAACAAATCCCAAGAAAAGGAAAATTACAAAGAAGTACAAAACCCCTATTCATCTTCCTCAAAGCCTTCGTGAGATCCTGCTCGTCACCGCCGCCGGCCGCTTCCCAATCGTCGTGGGGCACGAGCCAAACTCCACAAGGTGGAGGCCGCAGAGGAGGACTTACTTCTAGGCGAATCACCCGACCAATCCGCCTCCCAGCGCATCGGCCAACTCCCGTACCCATGACGCATCCTTCGATTCCACCGCCGGCAACCCGAGCAAAGCTCGATTTTCACCAAAGAACATCTTCCTTGAGATTAACAGGGTCAACAACATCATCACCTGAAGAAGACGACGATGCGCCGCCCACGACTCTCGACGGTCTTCCCAGCTCTCCGTTGACGCCGGAGAAGATCGCCATCGGAGAACGGAAGCAGGTGGGAGAATTTATTCCGTTGCGCCATTAAACTACGCACGCCCGCCGCCCGGGAAAAGCAAACCGCAGAGGAGCCACGCTCCTCGGTGCGACCTAACTCCACCGCCCGAACATCGACGGCGAGCAAAACCTGACCTAGGTGGACTCGACCAAGACTCTACAAAGACAGGAGATCTGTTGAAGAGGCGGACCCCCCTCCTCGTCACCACCGGGCAGCGGGCCGAGGCGAGGAAACGGGGGCCGGGCGGTGGCGGCGGCGGCGGCGCCCGCTGGAAACCGTGCAATGAAACCGTACATTGAGGGAGACGTCTATTTCATGCCAAAGTTTCACATATTGGAAACCGAGAGGTGAAACTCTCCATTGAGACCGGCCTAATGACGAATCACTGTCCGGCCGGCTTTAATATCTTAATAAATCCGAGCCCTTTTTTTTTTTTTTAAATTAATTACGGGATACGTAACCCACGCCGTGCCCCTTTCCTTTATGATTTACTCTATGTTTAGTATTCCTAACTAGTAGTCCAACAGCCGTCCCTAATCCATCTCTCGAAGCAACTCCAACAGTTTTGCAAACAGGTTTTGCATTCTTCAAATTTGTCAAAAACATGAAAAAGTGGTCTCCAACAGTTTTGCAATTTGGATTGACATTTTGGACAACTTGGCATAAACTATCCTCAACTTGGCAAATATGCCAAGTGGGAAGGAACTTGGCAAATCCTCTCCTTGCTTGCATGTTGCGTATTTACCACGGAAATAAAATCATATCCCTACTTGCATGGTCCATATTGCCTTTTATTTTATTTTTTTCCAAGCTAAATTTACAAAACTATTGGAGAATCACAGTTTTTTCACTTGACATATATTTTTGTGGCTTGGCAAATCACAAGTTTTGTCAAGTACGTTTTACAAAAACTGTTGGAGATGCTCTAAACAACGGCGGAGGGTGGTGGAGGCGAAACTGGGCACTCGCTCCCCCCGGCAACTGCAAGTCTGCATTGACAATAGAAGTGGACTTGAGTAGCAGCAGCAGCTCTCAGGTCGCAGTACTAAGGTTTATCAGCCACACTGCTACGGAGTGGTTGGAAAGCTCTCAAGAGGATTAGACGGTGCATGGTATGGGCCAGCCAGCTGCTATGCATGATGGTCATCTGTGGCAAGTTCAGCGCATTGGATATTTTTGGTACAGTGAATACTGAATATACCAGGCAGGTTCTATGATGTGTTTTCCTTCTATATTATATTATCCTGAAATGAATTGGGTTGTTGACTGCACGCTGCCAAGCACCTCATTTCCGTTTTCTTCGCCGGTAAGGATATTCCATAACCCTGAAATTGTTTGCTTGTGCGTAGTTGCCGGCTGCGAGAGGTTATACAGCACTAATAAGACAAGGTATCTCGTCCTAATTCTAAGAAAACATCTGAACCGTATCATCAATATGATCACATATGAATATGTTATTGCTGAACTTGTTGAAATGTGCCCTGCAGTGCTTATACAAGGAAGGCCTGGTGGACACCGCTGCTTGGTAGGCTCTCCCGTGAAAAAAAAGAAAGGAGCGGAAGACACCGCCGCCGCCACCGTGTGCGTGCCGGAAGTTTCTTTTATTTAATCAGATGCGCGGGAAGTTGTATAACCACACAACTAGCTGAGAACAGTTTTCTTAAGAAGACAACATTATTCTAGAACATCGTTTCTGCCAGATAAAAGAAAATGTTTTATCTTCATACGATAAATGACTGTTAGTAAAAATTCAGATTTATCTAAACATATTTATGTGGATCTTGTTTTGAAGGAATTGCTGTAAGAAATCTGATGGCATAATTAGAATTTGATTTGGATGTTCTGTTTAGTAGTTATGACCTTTTTCTAACATTAGAATTTTCTACTCTTGTGCATACGTGAGCCTAGTGTGCTAATTATTTCCGGCTACGCGACCGGCGCATGATTAGCAGAGGGGCCAAGCCGGGCTCCAGCGACGAAACTAGCGGGGGCCAAGCGACAACAGTGCTACCTACTCTTGCCCAGCGACGAAACTAGCGGGGGCCAAGCCGGGCTCCAGCCCCCTGCCGTTCCCAACCATGTGGAGGTCAAACTCAAGTCTGATATGTCGGATATATTCCATCAACCAATAGCAAATAAATTACCAGAGCCACTCGCCAACGTGGGCCCACTCGTGGTTGCTCCACCCTACGAACCAATTGAGGGTGACATGGGAAGGATAGTGACATAAGTTATAACAAGAGGCTAATCAATCTGCTAAGAGTGTCACATTGAATATGTCGGCACATGCATGGAGCACTTCATGCTTTTATTAATAAAAGTTATTTAAAATAACTTAAATTTGACTATACTTACATAAATTTTTTAAATATAAGATAAGCGGTCAATCTCGGGGTCAAAAAAGTCATATGAATTAAAATGTAGAGAGCCTAGAGTACATAAGACCCAACATGTCTCTGTCCATGCAGGAGATGTCTTTTTTTTAAAAAAAAAAGAATCGGGAGGAGCAGACTCCTACAGTGTAAAATTTAAAGTAAAGAAACGGAGTACAAGATACAACTGAAAAAAGATGCAATCAAATTAGTGGACAGAGAAAAGAGAGAAAGAAAATCAAAAGAATTACAAATTGTAGTTGATCCATGATTGTAAAAGAGGCACTAATCTGCGATAACAACAATGCTTTCACTGTGGTGTATCTTTTTTACATTCTTGGACTTTCGTGTTCTTATTTCTCCCTTCTGAAAATGACATCATTTCTGACAAATTATTTAGCAAGGTTACAAGAATAGATAAGGTGGAATTTCTTAAATCTCAATCCTGTAGACTGTGGTAATGTGTGTCTGCTGTTTTTTTTTTTCTCCTCTCTCTGTGCTGGTTCGTCGCTAGTGTAACTTGTAGTGTTGCTCTGTTACTCCACGTGACTTGCTGTAACTTGTTTGATTGGGCCAAAACGTACCACTTCCTGCTCCCAAAATCATTCTTTAAAAACAAACATCGGTGACGAATACGTACTCTGGCAGCGATGATAACGTCTGCTCTTACACCATCGCGGACTGAAAGGAAGGATCCCGTCTCCACTGTTCAGTAGCTCAGCAGCCTGCTGACTGCTACTTGCTCGACAACCAAGCCGGGTGTGTTTAGCACGCAAAAATTTTGGGCCGGATGGGATATGCATGTCACATCGTATAGTGTAAGCATGTTTCGTTTGTTAGTGATAAATATTATCCTACCATGGCGTAACTAGACTCAAAGCATGTTTTGTTTGTTAGTGATAAATATTATCCTACCATGACGTAACTAGGCTCAAAGAATCGTCTCGCATTGTACATCTAAACTGTGTAATTAGTTTATTTTTTTACCTACATTTAAATACTTTCGATACATGTGCCGGCATTTTGATGTGATGAAGAATCTTCTTTTGCATAGTAGAATTTGGGGAGGAATTCTAGCTCTAAACACACCCGGGCGCGTTCCTCAGCGGCAGCAAACAGCTAGTAGTAGCTTCGTAGTACAATATGATCCGAATTCCCGATACATGATGCACGATCGATCATATCAGTATGCACGTACTCCCTCTGTCCCACTTGTGTTTGTCACCCCCGGATTCCGTATCATCTTATTCGATGCTTCGTCTTATTCAAATTTTTTACACAAATATAATTTATTTTATTACAACTTATTTTCTAATAAAGATACTTAAATATTAATTAATTTATTTTATGATTTGCATAAATATTTTGAATAAGGCGGATGGTCAAATATGAAGTTTAAAAGTCAAAAACGACGAACTCCATGGAACGAGCAGGAGTATTAGCTCCAGTCGTCTCGGCACTAGCTGCTTAGTGGTGACATATGCATCATGCATGCACATCAATCATGCATGTGCATGCATGCATGCATGGGTTTTCGCATCATATCTGACAAAAAGCACACGGCCACCATCTCTCCTCTTTACGGACCCACCACCACCATACATACCCCTACGTGCTGACTGCTGAGGCTGCGAATCTCGGCACCGCGTGTGGACGATCTCCTGTTCCCATTCAATTCATCCGGCCACGCACAGAGGCGAGGCTTCATGTGTGGCGACGCATCGTACGGTTCCCGAGCACTGCAGCTTCAATCCCAAACTAGCGCTTAGTGCCAACCATGCATGCATGCCTTACCTCTTTATTCACCTCAACTATTTGAACAATCATCTTTAGCATGCCTACCTCTTTATTCACATCAGTTATTTAAGCAATCATCTTTTATCATTCATATCAGGAATAACATTAACCATAATTATTCTGGTAGTTGAGTGTTGTGTGTGATCTTGTTGCTTAATGGTGGCCGTGTCGCAAAATTCTACCAACTCTAGCTTTTCGTAAGATTCCCCGTGTTTTGCTGCACTGAGTAAAAATGATCTACTTTTGAAGCTGGAAAAAAGCACACCGAGCACACTAATCCTATACTAATAAGTACGACTTCAACGCCCCAACCTACCATATAAACCCCCCCAACCGCGCCCGCATCTTCTAGCTCTCCTTACCCTCCGCCGACCAACTCCTGCCCTCTCTCCCTCAGCTCGATCTGGTTTGCAGAGCTCTCGCCGGCACTGCATCGATCATGATGTCCTCACCTCTGCTGCCACTGCTCTCCTTCTCTCCTCCGGTGTTTCAACACATCAACAGCCAACCATACACACACGCCCAAATACTACGCAAAATGGCGTCGCTCAGAACATGTTTTGCTCTTGTCTTCCTCGCCCTCGCTGCATCTGCTACTATGGGTATTTGCATGCAAACTGCTGATGATATACTACTCAGTATTCAGGCCCATTTACTCGCATACTAATTAATGTCTTGTCTTCATCCATGCAGCAGCACCCTCCACGTCGGTTTTCATCACCAACGCCTGCCCTTACACTGTCTGGGCATTCATGGTCAATGGCAGCCCAGCTGGATCGTTCCAGCTCGCGCCAGGCCAATCGCTCGGCGTCCCAGTTCCATCTGTTTGGTCTGGGCGCCTTTGGGGGCGTGCCGACTGCGGCGACCCCGGGTCCGGGACGAGCTGCCAAGACTTGGCAGGCGGTAATTCCGCCGCCGCGCCGCCCGTGACCGTTGCAGAGCTGAGCATTGACGAGAGACGTGGCTTCGACACGTACGCCATCAGCCTTGTCAATGGATATAATCTTCCTATGCTGCTCCAGGCGGCTAATGGAGCAACAAGCTGTGCGCCGACGGCATGTGCGCTGGACGTGGACATAACTTGTCCAGTGCAGTTACGCGTGCCGGCGGGTGGCGTGGCCGGCACCGGCGGCTGCCGGAGCCCATGCCGCGCCTTTGGGGCGCCGGAGTTGTGCTGCGTGGGAGCTTACGCAAGCTCAGACACGTGCAGCGCCTCGGCCTACTCCCAGGTGTTTAAAGCGGCTTGCCCTCAGGCCATTACCTACCATCTCGACTTCTCCGGCACCGTGTTCTCCTGCGGCGGCGGCGATTCCAGCAGCGTCATCACCGTCTCATTTTGCCCAGCAGCTGCAACCCTGTCCAGGTATGTGTCCGTCCTGATCTGATCCCACGGCAACAAGTGAGGGGACAACATCAAATTCGGCCCTTGAACGATTCACCACACCCCCTGCTCTTTGAAACTTCATTTTGTCATCATATACATATGGTTTGCACCAAGAGAGAAAAAGGGAAGTGCATATATATACATTTTGCGCACCAGCAACCACGTCCACCACCACCGGCACCTGCACCTGCACCTGTACCCTCCCTCATTATCTGATTGCATATCACGTTGTGAAACTCCATGGGAGTCAGGGGAGTTTTCGTGTACTACTTGACATGATGTTTTATTTCATGCTGCAGTGCTGCCGGGGAGCCTACGACGATTCCGTACGACCGAAACAGTGCGGTCGGTACAGAAGACAATAAACAGGTCAACATCACTTATGTTGTAGCCATAATAGGCTTGGTCACGGCGGTACTTACTGCCCTGACGGCTTTATTGGTTTTGTTGAAGAAATGTTGCTTCAAGTAAATCACCGATCGACGACGACGACTATATGCATGCACGGACGTACCTGCTGTTGTTATACTCGTTGAATTCTCGTGGTGTAAACTACTACCAGGCTTAATCTGGTGGTACGCTTTGTTTGTGGACCTTGTTTGTGTTTGTGCGTTTCATATAATATATATATCCAGCAGATTTTATTATTTTCCGACTCAAACATCTTTCATTGCCCTTGCCCACCTACGTGCGGGCATGCGATAAGGAAACAAAAGGGTACACAAGACAAGGGCCACGGACCCACCATCAGCATGTCACAGATCAGAGGCCAGCTTCCATGCATATGGCGCCGCATATTAAGGGATCGGATTTCCCGAGCACTGCAGTCAAAACCAGTGTATACATATGCCCTACTTTATGGTCGGTATACCATGCATGTACTACTTTTACTATAGACGCGCAGTGCAGTTGGATTCGTTGGCAAAATCCTCTACGCTGTCGCTGATTCAACACCAACGAAAAAAGAGTTTCAACATACTGTAGTACACAACATGAGATAGAATAGAATATGCTTCTCCTGGTCCCGACGGTTACAATGCAGGATCCTACAAAAAGTCAATGGCCAATCCCATGATTTTTTTTTGGAACCTCCCTGTCTCTTTGTCTGCGCAATTAATGACCTTTCCACAACACCCTAGCAAGCCCTCCAATAAACAACTCCCTTATTCACGGATGATCTCATTATCTGTGGGAACGCAACCATCTAGGACCAGGAAGATCATACCATCAAAAACATCCTTGCCAACTTCTGTGCGTCCTCAGTCCAAACACTCAACTGGGCGAAGTCCGTATCCTCTTTAGCAAAAAGGTTCCTCTTTCAGTCCAACAGACCATAAACCAGATTTTTCCTGTAGTACAAGCACACTCGTCATGTGGGACATCCTCTCCTCCTATCCTACAAAGATAGATCTGCAGCCTACAACTTCTTATACGAGTCTTTGCTTGGCAAACTTACTACTATTAAAGCCAACAAGCTAAACCATGCTTTTTTTCTTTGACTTAATAAGCTAAACCATGCTGGCCAGTTCATCTATATCAATTCTTTTTTAGCCTCTGTTCCCATATACTCATGACAATATTCTTTTGCCAACATCTTTCTTCGACAAGATTAATTCTATCCTCAAAAGGTTGATCTATTGGGCCAGTGTTCAAGATGAAAATCCTTCTAATTAATCCTATTCATTAAGCAGTTGGAAAGCTTGGTCTGAACTTTGCAAACCTAAGGCTCTTGGAGGGCTGGGAATCAGATATATACAAACAGTTAATAAAAGTCTTGTCCTCCCACTCAAACTGGATGATCGCTTCTCAATCTGACCCTCTTTTATACAATATGTCATGAAAGCCAAATATTTTAACTAGACCACCTTTCGGAGAGCGAAAACCATCAGTCTTCTAGGGATCCATCCTAAATAGGAGTAATAGATTTGGAGAAACAAAACAAGGCCCTGCTGATGAAGAATTTGCACAAGCTCTTCAATAAACATGACCTGCCTTGGGTTAATCTCATTTGGGAAAAGCACTACACGAATGGAAAACTCCCAAGTCATATTAGAAAAAGGGACGTTTTTGGTGGAGGGATATTCTGAAATTGCTTCCTCAATTTAAAGAGTTTTCCAAACCTGTTGTGAGAAATGGGGCTAGCATCCTCTTTTGGCTTGATGATTGGGGCATTCAACCCATGGTCTCCTCTTTCCCTGAACTTTTCTCATTTGTCAAAAACAAAGTGACGACTGTGAAAAAAGTCTACAACTCACATGACTTGACAGACCTCTTTCAGCTTCCCCTATCTCAGATGGCTTTCAAATGATGCATAATGTTCAGATGCTAGTGAACTCCCTAGTGATAAGTGATGAAAACGATAAGTGGTCTGGTAAGAATGGTTCAGAAAAATTTCAGTTTCGCTAGAATTTATAAAAGTCTTGTAGGGCACTCGGAGGTCCATCCCACTTTCAAATGGCTATGGAAAAAAAGAGCTCAACCAAAACACAAAGTATTCTTTTGGCTCTTAGTCAAGGATAGACTCAGCACCAGAAATCTTTTGAGGAGGAAAAACATGCAACTAGACTCTTTTCAGTGTGCTCTTAATTTGTAATCACCTGATTGAAGAAACAATTCATCATTTGTTTGTAGATTGTGCCTTTGCAAGAATGTGTTGGGACATCAATGGAATTGACCCCTCAGACGGTACTCCATTCCCTGAGCTGACCTCTTTGATGAGGACACAACTGAACTCTCCTTTTTTTATGGAAGTTGTGATCTTGATGAGCTAGACTATTTGGTCTACAAGAAACGATCTCATCTTCAATGGAATGAGCAGAAACAGAGATGTTGCATTAGTTTAGTTTTTCTTCAGCTGCATTTGCTCCGGTTCAAATTGAAGGCAGGACAGGAACTGCAGTTTAATTCATGGATACATAATCTGAATAATTAGCAGCCTAGAGCTGGTTTTTTGTTTCTTCTTTTGTATCTTAATTCCCCTAGACCCTGCCTCCTTGTAACTTAACCTTTTTATTTATTCTAATGCTTTTTACTATAGGGGCCTTGCCCCCCAATTTCTAAAAAAGAAAAGACTTTTACTGTAGGGACCTTGGCCCCTCTAGATTTCTCAAAAAAAAAAAAAAAAAATACTACCTCCCTCCCCAAAACAATACAATTCTATCACAGAACCTTGTTTTAGTATCTTAAATTTATCTAATTATAGATTAAAAAATATCAATGTTTATGATATGAAATAAATACGTTAGATTAGTTACGAAATGCATTTTCATAATAAATTGATCTGAGTCATAAACGTGGACACCGTTGATTAAAAATTTGGTCAAACATAAGTAGAACACTTTGACTGGCACACAACATGTAGTTGCATTTTTTGGGGTACAGAGGCAGACATTTCCTCGCTGAAAACTGCTCCTTCTAAATCCACAAAGGTAATTGCAATATCTGGTCCAAACCTTGGTGTGAGAACTGGGATCTCATACATGACCATCGTACCTTACCCATCCCTTGCTAATATTGCGCGGGCACTCACAGAACCAAATTCTTCAACCTGGAACGCTCCCCTCATAAATAGTGTTTTCTCTCAACAAGCAGCAGAGAATTCTACAAACACTAATTGCCAGATCCCAAGATGATGATAGGCTCATTTGGGGACCTGCACGGCGAGGACACTGCACTACAAAGGAAGCTTACAAGTTCCTGCATGCTCAAACATTCCAACGAACCTGACTCCAGGTCCAAGAGCTTTTACAAACAACACTCAAACTGACAGCCATGATCTGGAAACACAAAAAAATATGCCGCCAATAAGCTTTTGTTTTCTCAATAGAGTGGCCCATACCAAGAACTGGGCCAGGAGAAGGGGCCCCCGGAAGCACTCGAGATGAAGTGCTGGCCCCAAGAGTGCGACGGTCCGTTCCATACCGGTTCCAGGCCCAAGATAGGCACCTATATTCTTTGATTGTGATTTTGCACGAGCTTTACTGGTTGTCTTCAGATCCTCCTCTCAGAACACATACATTGCCTCAAGACCAAGATGGGGCACAGGAAGCAATTGCAACCATCCTGACGCAAGGATCTTCTCAAGAAAGGGTACAGAAAATTTTGACTTTGTACTTATGGAAAGCAAGGAATGGTCTACAGTTTAACAACAAAAAATGGCCCATTGCAAAAGTAAACAAATGCAGACATTGCTGTGACTACCAATCCTATGTTTGCAGCAAACGACACTACAGTATTTAGCATCTGAGAACCAGTTCTTTTTTTTTTTTTTTTTTTTTTTTGAGCACAAACTTGACTATTGCACCAAACTAGATTATGCACCGAGTACATAACGGGGTCTTTTTTTTTTTTTTTTGGGGTGAGATAATGGTCAATAAGATGCATATTGCATAATATGAATCTAGCAGTTTTTTAATTAAAAATACTCGTATATACCGAATTTCTAGTCACAAATAAATAAATAAATAAAAATAGGACCCGAATTTCTGAACAGGACTATCTACTAAAACAAATCAGCTTAAATTAACACATTTTGAGGGTGGGTTTTTCTTTCTTTTGAAATTTAGGTTGACATTTTGTTAGATTAGATCGCAGAAGATGCAGGATTCCACCGTTTAGATTTTTTTAAGCAGATCTTTTAGGATTTTGCTACAATCCCGGACGTGGTTGTTTCTAACTGGAAGTTGCCTACTTATACGGAAACCTCTCACGCGTGAATAGAGCCATTCTCCCCTAGTAGATCGGCGATCCGGCGGCGGCGGGATGGCAGCGTACGAGGAGGACGACGACGACGGTTACTTCGTCATCGCTGCGGCGTACGACGACGACGACGGCTTCGCCATTGCTGCGTCATCCGAGGAAGAAGACGACGACTACATCAAGGTGATCACCACGTTCGTGCCGCCGCCGTTGCCATTGCCATCATCATGCGGCGCAGCGATGGCTTCGTCGTCGTCGCCGGCACCGTACGTTGATGCGGAGGAAGAGATCACCTTCGTTCCATGTTCTCCGCCGCCGGCATCTTATCGTGTCGACGACGACGTTCACGATCATGCCTTCACTGCTCTGTGGGACCAGGAAGGACAGCAGGATGGCGTGTCCTTCGACGCAGTGCCGGCGGCGCGGCAGGCTCCTACTGCCGACTTCATTGTTTATATTCAACAGAAGATCAACGACGAGATCGCCGCCGCCGAGGCCGAGGCCGACGAGGTGACCGATGAGGAGGAGGACGAGGACGACTACAGGTACCAAGGCTACTACGACCTCGCTGACCGTGGAAGGGCGCGTCACGTGAAGCGCAGCAGCGGCAGGAGGGGACGGACCAAGAAGAAGTCGGCGATGGGGCGGCCGCGCGGCGACGTCCGCGTCGCACACTGCTCCGTCAATCTTTAGAGCTAGCACGTACTATCAATCCATTGCTCTGCAAAGTGCAATGGTCAAAGTAAGAATTATATATGGTCAAAGTTTAATCTACTAGTATTATTTGGTCACAACATCTTTTATTTGGTCTGCTATGTAAAAAGTTTTCACTTCCAAGTTAAAATTATATATGGTTCAGTTCTGCCTTTTTTTAGATGACGGTTTCTTCAGCTGATAAGCTCACTTATGCTGTTTTATTGAATGGGAAGAACAATTGGCTGATAAGTTAAAGCGAACGTGGTTATTTGTGTTTGTTTTTTTGTTGTTAAGTGTGTGTAAAGTTAACGAAGTCAAATTTTGGCTTCCATTTGGTCAAGCTTCAAAATTATTCTTTGGCTAAAATTTGTCCACGCTAACATAACGAATATGATGGATTGGCTAAAAGGCAGCACACATTTTGGTAGCAAACCAAACATAATGAATCAATAACAGTAGTTAGCAATTGAATTCTACAGATCTGTTTTTGTGTGAACAATCACCAGCTAAGGACAGAATTACATTGCAATTCGCACGAAACATGTTAATACCACCTTACAAATTGCAGATAGACGGCTCTGACTTATCCTACAATAAGCTCTGACTTATCCTACAATCACAAACATCACGACGAATATCACAGCGAGATAAATACGAGTGCAAGCTCTGACATGCGTATTGTGATCCGGCTAGCACTCTAACATCACAATGAAACAGGCTCTGTTTGACACAGCTTCACAAGCCATTTGAAGCTTCTTTTGTGACAAACAGGCCTTTTTACAAACCGCTTCACACATGAAGCTCCTTCAATTCTGCTCACATAGGAATGATGAGATGGGATGAAGTTAGAAATAACTTTTCACAGTTCAGTGCAAAACACCTTAGTGCTGCTCACAAGTTCAGTGCAACCTCTAACATGTGTTTTGTGATCCAGCTTCCAGTACTTCAAATAAATGCGTGCAAGACTTCAAATACGAGAGCAAACTCTGACATGCGTCTTGTCGTCCGGCTTCTAATGCTGCTCACAAGAACATCACAATGAAATAAATACGAGTTTTTAGTGACAGCCGATTATCGCGCGCACTCAACAGGTAACCACAACTGCGGTTGCAAGACACAGGAGATTGCCAGCTAATAACTCAGTTCTGATGTAATAAATTGCCAGGAAACTGTTGAGACTACCAGCTAACAACTGAGTTCTATATAGTTTAAAATTTATGACCAATGGAGCCATATATAAGCCAGGAGGATTACAAATCTGTTCCTTTCAAAGATGTACATGAATGTTTAGGCTAAAAGTAACTGTTGACACACCATCTCCCAGTATCTGAGCTTACATTACAGGGGAGCGGATAATATACACCCAATTGGCCGATTGCGCCTACACCATGAGTGTTAATTCACAACGGATACAACGCCCATGGCAGCCTCCTGCCATTTGGACAAAAGATAGATCATGCGGCGTAGTTGCCGATCCATCGCTTCTACTAAAATGGAATCTGTTTGTAGCCTATTATGTTCAAGAGAATGGTAGTGGCTTTATACCTCGCTGACAATCATCGGTACCGACTGATGCTGGAGGGCATGCCTTCATTGAATGATAATTTGTGGCTGAGTTTGTTAAGCAACTACAATATCCTGATAGCTACCGCCTAATGTTAACTAACATTCAGTAGTTCCAAAAGATTCTCAGTTTCATGCTCCTTGAAAACCTGTATTGTTAAAACCCAACATGAGTTAGTAATAAAATTAATAATTTGTCAAGCAGAATAAAAGGTGAAATGGCAACAAGTAATATTGTATGCCACATGGGAATGTTCAGACACGACACACACGTGATCAACAAAAAAAGACACAGTTACATAGGTCCGCATCCGCATAAAAAAACCATCAGAATTTTTACCAAACAACTTCAAACAAGCTAATAACAAGTGGTACCAAGCAGGATTGCAGGGTTCAAGTCTTCAAGATAGAAGCCAAGGCCGTGGAATCAATCACGGCCGTGGATTCAATCACTGCCACGGGTAGCTAGAAGCTAGAACGTGCTTTCTGTTATGAGCAAGGGATTCTATGAGAAATGCAAACCAAATCACTATTACTATCAGTGCGATTAGTTGGATCCTGGGTGACACGTGGCAAAAACAAATATATGGCAAGTTGAAGTTCCACTGATGTGCGCAAACAAACAGCAGCAACCTCCTACAATTTCAATCTACACTACAAACAGGACGGACATGACAAAACTAATAGCTAGAATGGGTCAAGGAGTGGTCGCTATGGACTAATAATCATTATTCCAGTATTCTCAACGAGAACCGAGTCAACCTGACACTAAACAATTCCTGTTTATTAGTCAACCAAACATCATCAGATGCCGTGGGTCCTTGACTATATAGGCATGGCAGATTTACAAAAAATAAAGATATGTAATCTGAGATAACAATATACTCAGCAAGATATCATTTCCAGTCAAACTTGTCTGCGCTGTAAATTATACAAATCAGGTACAGAAGCCAAGCTCACAGGGCCTTTTCCTGCCCAAGACAGACTAATATTCTAGCCAATCTTGTCACTAATTCAACCAAACAATTCTACATTCAAAGTTTCAAACACTAACCACTACTGGCATTCTGGCAGATGTTTATGTAGTATAAAGTGATATCTATAGAGAAACAATTACCATTGTGCGAAAGTAAACAAACAATAAAATACAGATAGAGTTCATTGGTAAATTTCGAGATGCTAATAGATCATTATCCTTCAGTCACAAAAAATTCAATCAAGTATCAACTTTCATAAGTTCAGGAAAACTGAAGAAATTCTAGAAACATATATCTGCAACGCGACATGAACTGATTGGCCTTATGCATCGTATTTTGACACATCACTATCAGAATATATAATCCAATTTTTCTTGATGACCAAACATCAATGTTATAAAGTTATAACCTAACAATCTATGTTTGACTAATATCAATAATTGCAAAGGGTGAGAAGAATCTAAGATAGGCAGGAGAAGCATGTGGACCTTGTATAACACTGAAGCTCACTGGAGTTTCCTATTTCAGTTTCAATTGCAATGTTTATATTATTATTTGAGTGCTGTGTTACCACTAAAAGAGTCATCATACAAAATTTGAGTGCTGTGTTACCACTAAAAGAGTCATCATCCAAAGCAAGAAATGAGTGAACTCCTAAATTTAAGTTCCAAGCTGCTTATACACCTTGAATGGTAGCTAAAAGCTCAGAAGCAGAACAAAGTGCAGAAAAGTAGAGGTGGTGCAGTATCCACATACCTTGACAGGAAGAGCATCGCTGAGGCCTTTTCGATGAAGAGAATCACCAGTGACCTGTTGCCAATCAACAGCATCAACACTCTTGCTGCTTTCATGTTCACCTCCTATCCATACATACACCATTTTAACTGCTTCTCTTCTGATGGCATTTGATGTAACAAAAATCAAAACCGACTTTGGGTCAAGATCTTTGCGTGCAAATGTAGTTAGCTTTTCCATGCTGGGCCACTGGTAAACCAACAGTTGTGCATTACTGCAAGCTTCTGAGTTACTGTCAGTACGCTCAGTTATTCTTCTTTTTCAGAATGTGAGCTTGAACTATTACCAGTGCATTTTTCTGAGCAAGAAACGCCAGTCAGCTGTTTAACACCATTTGTACTACTCTTATCTGAGGCCTCCTCAGTCCTGCGAATACTAGACGGTACCCTTGGCGGCAATACAAGATCCTTTTTGGAGAGATGGTAGCTTCAGAAGTGTGAAGCCCCCTCTTCTTTCTGCTATGGAAGAGGTCTTGGAAGGAGAGCGTATTGATTCCAGGCCAGAAGGTTTTGAAGCTCCCTCATTAGATGATTGAGAAAGGGGAGACCTGGACGATGGCACCAAAGCATGAGGCAGATTAGATGAAGCAGGAGAGAGGCCAAACGATGGTGGGGAGCTAGTGGTAGGTGATAAGGAAGGTGAGTCTGAACTATACTTCGAGCTGACGCTTGAATCCGATGACAAGGAGCTTGGAGAAAGGAAAGGAGGTGAGGTTGATGCCTCAGCAGCCAGGTGCTGTACACGGTCTACCCGTGGATCAAAATCCCTGATTAGAGCCGAATCTGAATAAACACGAGCTAGCGACCTGGAGATAAACTTGTGCCTCAGTAAACTCCAGCTACTTTCTCTAGCTGGAAGATGGGTCTCGTCACCAGCACCAGAGGTTGAGAACGCTGGAACCACACCCCCGGTGATTGCTTTGTAGACGAGCTCAAAGTCAGCGTCATAAGACTCGATTCTCCGGCTTCCTGGGTTACTCTTGGATGCTGAATCAATCTGGTCCTTACTAATCTTTGTATTACTATCTGAATTAGGCGGCGTGCTTGAAAATGCATCCCAAAACTCCTGTGGCTCCAAACCTTCTCTCACAACCTTGATGTGCCCCTGCACCTTCTCATACCTCACTACCTGAAACGCAGCAGCTTTTGCATCCTTTTCCATTACCGGATCGCACTTCATTCCAACCCAGACATAGATGGACGACAGAACATGTACAATGAACGCGCCTCTAGAGTCGAGGGCGGCAGGGGATGGGTCATTGAGCATTTTGGGCACTAAGTGCAGAGGGGCATACTGCGAGTGAGGTGCCATGCGGTACATCCTGAGCACTGAGTTTGGGGACAACGGAATCGCATGCACCCGCTTCTGGCACTGGAGAAGCTGGCAGGCAAAGCCCAGGTTTGGATTGGCGATCCCCCGAGCAGCCTTGACAAACTGGAAGGCGTCTTCGAAGCTCTGGCCTTCCCTCCACATCA
This sequence comes from Hyparrhenia diplandra, assembly GCA_015847255.1. Classification (NCBI taxonomy): domain Eukaryota; kingdom Viridiplantae; phylum Streptophyta; class Magnoliopsida; order Poales; family Poaceae; genus Hyparrhenia; species Hyparrhenia diplandra. The sequence goes on along the minus strand of JADLZK010012250.1, from coordinate 93,264 downwards.
AGTAGGCGATGACGAGCGACGTGGAGCGCGACACCCCTGGCAGCAATGCACAAACACACGGCCGCCCTGCTCCCTGACATCCTCAAAGTAATCAAACACGTCGTAGAGGATGCTGGTGATGTCCTCTTTGGGGTTGTCCTGCAGCCAGAGCGTGCGGTAGACGAGGTCGGACTTGAAGTACTCCGGGCAGACGAATCCGACGCAGTTGAGCACGTGGGTGATGCCGTTCTTCCTGAGGATGTCTCGGTTCTTGGCGACGGCGTCGCCGCCGAGGTAGACATGTTCGGCGACCTTGGAGCACTCCTTGTCGAAGAAGGCGATCTGGTCCTTGCGTCCTTGCGAGCGGAGCGAGGAGAGGTCGAGCCGGAGCCCCTCCCCCGGCTTGGCTGAGGAGGGCCTGGAAGCGCCGGGCGTGGTGGGGTTGGGCCACTCGCCGACGTCATCGGAGCCTGCCTTGGGCCACTCATCCAAGCTGCGGCGAGTGATGGCGAGCGGCTGCAGCGGCGGGAGGCAGGACCGCGCCTTGGAGCTCATCGACCGCGGGGTGAGCGGCGGCGGCGGGGGAACGCGGCGCGACTGCCCACCCACGCCCCCACCACCAGCTGCCCCAGCCCCCCCGCGCGGCGTCCGGCGGCGGGGCCGGTTCCCTCGGCTCGGACCACGACACGGAGCGCCAGAACTTGCGGCCCCCGGCCCCGGCCGGCGCCGGGCCGTCGTCGGGGTCGCCATGAGCCCGCCACAAATCGGAGCCTCCCCAGACGGCAACGGACGCTGCGCGGAGACGGCAGCACGCTTAGGCCATTTCCTCACCCCGGCGGGAAGGCAAAAAGAAATCCTCAAAAAATGGGGGAATCCGCACCTGATCCAACGGCGGCAGCAAATCCGGCCCGGGCGCGGCGGTCCGCGGCGGATCGGGGCGGGCGCGGGCCACCAGATCGGGAGATCGGCGCGGCACCGGTTGGTCGCCCTCCGTCCTCTGGAGCGTCGGGGAGAGGGGAGGGGAAGGAAGGGGAGGAGAGGAAGGGGAAGCAGTGGCCCTAGTGGGTGAGGGTTTTCAGGAGGCATCAGGGCGAACAGGGCCGTCGGATGCGCGCCGAGATCCGTGCCGCCCGGATCGGACGGGTGGCTGCGTGGTGGGCCCCGGGTTTGACGGGGGTGGTGTTGACTGGTCTTGGCAGGCAGCAGCGCAGCGGCTGGTCGAGGAAGGCAGGAGGAAAGAAGAGACTGCGTGTCAGGTCCCCCAAAAATGTTAGGTGCACCTGCTCTTTGGACACTATCGCGGACGGTATTGTGCCGGGAATGGGGACGGTTTCCGATAGGTTAACGGGACGGTTTCCGATAGGTTAAGATATTCCGTGTCTCAGATCATGGGTGTTCTATGACGATTTGGACACTTCAGGTTATTGATTGCAGTGTGTCGTATCTGGATGACGGTTAAGGGAATGTTTTTTTTTTTTTTTGTGTGAGAGTTTTTTCGCGTGGCATAATGGTTTGGTTCTAGTGAGCAAGAATCGACAAGAATTTTCTCGCGTTTCGAGGGTGCCTAGACGGGCTGGCGAAGCTTGTTGTGGATTGAGAGACAATTTTTGGTGTGTTTTGACGCCATTTTTATTGGTGGGGCAACGACACGATCGATCGATCAATTGGTTGGATTTCAATAGACCAATGATATGGTTATTTTCTATGATTTAAATGCTCTAGGTTATTGATTACGGTATCGACAACCAAGCAGTTAGGTCACGGGCACCACACGGGTCTCACATGAAATAGTTTAGCTTCCATGAGAATCGACAAAAAAAACATGATGTGAACTCCTATTGAGAATTGATTGGTGAGTTCGACGCCATCTTATATTGGTAGACCAATGGTTGGTTGGTTCGTTCCAGGACACCGGTAAAACGATACTCAATAGAGATGTAGATAAAGGTGAGAGTTAAGACAAACTTTGACCCTAAAGGAAAAGAGTGATGCCACATGATGTGAGCTCCTACTAAAAAAAAAAAAAAAAAGGAGGGTGGGTTCCATTTGGTAAAAGATGTCATGGGAATATTAGGTGCGAGACAATTTTGTTTGGTCCTGTGGTCATGCGGTTGGGTACTCCTTGCCTAATCCTTTTGTATAGTAGTGAATGTCCATCAAGGTGTAGACTTACGCTGATGCTCTTGTCGCCTTGCGTAATAAAGCGGAATTAAGAATCCGAGCTACTACTAGTCTCGCCGCATTTTCAGCAAATTCGTAGACGACGGTTCAACTCAAAAATAAGCACCTACTCAAAAAAAAAAAAAATCAAAATAAGCACTTTCCTTTTCATTATCTTAAACAAAATACTCGTTTCTTAAAAAAAACAACAACAAATAAATTTGACCAAATCAAATTTTCAAAAGTTTGACTAAGATTATATAAATAATACCATTTTTTATATATGTAAATATATATATAAATAAACGGATACTATAGTTTACTTCCCTCCGATGGTATTAGAAGTCGTTTAGGACAAATACACCTGGTCTCCAAAACACAACTTTGACCTCTTATTATTATAAAAAATATTTATAGAGATGTGATATATGTATACTTTTATCAAAGTATTTTTTAAGACAAATCTACTCATGTAATTTTTACATTTATAAACTCAACAACTTAAAAGTTATTGATGATTTATATTCTCAATGTTTGACCCAAACCTTGTCCAAAACGACTTCTAATACCATCCCGAGGGAGTATGGTAACTTCGTCGAGTCTCCCTGTTCAAATCTTATAATTTCAGCAACAGATCAAATCAGATACTCGTCGACAAATACACTCCGCCGGCTCATCACATCGGCTGTGTTTAGTTCCTTCTCTTCTCTCCAAAAAGTCACTATTCACCTATCACATCAAATCTTTTGGCTTTTGCATGGAGCACTAAATATAGGTAAATAAAAAACTAATTACATAGTTTTGATGTACACGACGAGACGATTCTTTTGAGCATAGTTACGCCATGGTAGGATAATATTTACCACAAACAAACTAAACGCGCTTACTTTTTGATTCGTAACAGTGTTTTTTCCACTTTTCCCACCAACTAAACACAGCCATCGTAGCGGATAGCAGGTACGCGTCAGCGTCACAACAGTGGCATTAGGTTCAAGAAACCGGTGGCTCAAGTTACTTCGCTGACCGGGAAGTTACCACCAGTCCAAGTAGTAAAAACTGTCTGCAGCGGCACGTCGGCACGTACAGCCACCATTCATAGGCAAAAGTGAAAACACAGGTACGTATTTATACGTATCCTCACCCTCAAGTATACGGTATACTCTCTCTCCCAATGGAGTTTGTTGTTTTTTACTTTGAACTTCATGTTTGACCATCCGTCTTATTCAAAATATTTATGCAAATCATAAAATAAATTAATCAATATTCAAGTATCTTTATTGATAAAATAAGTCGTAACAAAATAAATTATATTTGTACAAAAAAAAATTAAATAAAGACAAAAGATCGAAAAAGATGGCGCGAATCGAGGGTGCCAAACTCAGTGGGATGGAGGGAGTACCTCGCTGACACGTCACGTCACATTCCAATCCCACAGGTACGAAAACGAACGGAATGGAGTGGAAGCACACATCAGATTCAGTACTAGAGAGCAGTCTCCAGTGTCACTATCCACTCGCCGTTTCACACATCTTTTCAGTGAAATTCAGCTGAATTCAGGGCAGGGCATAGGAGGGGGTATAGTATTCCATGCTTCACCTGCACTGCACTGCTCACCAGTCACCACAGGTTCAGAAACAGCCAAACAGGGCAGAGATGTATATAGCCAATTGAGGGTGACATGGGAAGGACAGTGACATACCCCTCTGTCCCAAAATAAACGACGTTTTTCGTTTTAAAAATATGCTTGATAATTATATACTAAAAATAGAATTAATATTTATATTACATAATTAGTATCATTGGAAAGATCTTTTGATCTAGTTTTTTAACAAATTTATATGGAGATTTAAATCTTCTACGTATTTTCTACAAATCGAGTCAAACTTGTGGCAAAAAACCTAAAAACGTCATTTATTTTGGGACGGAGGGAGTATGGCTGTGTTTAGTTGGTGGGAAAAAGGTGGAAAAACACTGTTCCGAATCAAAAAGAATCAGAAGACGCGTTCGTTTGTTTGTGGTAAACATTATCCTACCATGGCGTAACTAGGCTCAAAAGAATCGCCTCGTACATCAAAACTATATAATCAGTTTTTTTTATTTACCTACATTTAAATGAGGCCGATACACGCATGCCGCATTTTGATGTGATGGGGTGAACAGTGAGTTTGATTTTCAGTTTCGGCATCTAAACACAGCCTATAACAAAGAGCCAATCACTCTAGATCACCCGAGCACAACAGGTGGTCGCAAATTACACGCACCATTAATGCGTAGCTTGACCAGCAGGTTTCAGGTCAGGCCAAACTCAGGAAAGGATGGCGTCCGACAGCGACGGCTTCCCAAAAAATCCAAATGCAGTCGAGCAAGCAAGGCACAAAGCATCAATTGAAATATCCACACTGAGATCACTGCTCTCTTACCAATTCAAAGGAGCTTTGCCCAATTGTCCAGTTGCTGATTCTAGTTCAGATACACGTGGGAGGAATTCAATGACAAGGCTGTTAAAAAGGTGTCTGGGTTTTACTGTTATACCGATGACCAGCTTCTCCCAGGTCAGATTTGAATGGTGCAGTTTTATTTGAGTTTGGGAATCAATCACAGAGACAAATTGTATAGATTCTTTTTGTGAATGACAAACAGATATGGTACAGTGCAAAGGACAATATCAGGTTCTCTGTTCAAAGTATGGTAGGTGTATAGATGAAGGCAGAGCACCTCGTGGATACCTTTCGCTCTGAAGGTCCTGCTTACTGAACAAAGCATGAACCTGGGCCGATTGGAGGCCTCCGAGCATAGTAGTTTGTGACTGGAGCCGCGGCGATGCCACGGTGATTCAACAGGCATCTGAAGTAGTGTAGCCGTGACAGGACTGTTGTTTCCACGTCTTGGGCAGTTATGGCCTCCAATTGACTCCACAGACGCTCTACAGTAATTCAATGGTGACAAGTGAGTCCTTATGGAACGAATGGGGATGGAAAAAAGATTGTGGTTCACACTTCCATGATGTGCCTCTCGTACCTGCTGCTGCAGCTGCTCGGGGCCATATTGTTTGTAGAACATCAGATGTGTCTGCTGTCTCACCCCACATGCAAACTTCCCCACCAAGTACTAGCTTTTGCTGGACTTTGTCACTGATCCCATCCAGTGGCTCGCCACTGTAGACATCTTCCCACGGAACATCAAGATGATCAAGGTACCAGACACCTTGATTGCTCATTATACATCTGAAACCCTTTGCCACAACCTTAGGGCAGACTCCAGGACCCAGCCTGAAGTCATAAGTTAAACTTATTTAGTACTATGCATAGAAAACTAGTTTGGATATGGAAGATATGACCTGTCAAGAAATGAACGAAACAGGTTGTGTAGCATAAAATAGATTTATGCTTTACCAATTGTGCACCACTGTCAGAGGATTGAGGTTTTCTTTGAATGAATTGAAGGTTTCTTCCCTGCAGGCACAAGTCAAAGTTAAAGCTCATCCTCTTCCCTTCAAACTCAATCTAAACAAAGATACAAGGAACAGACCAATTCACAGGAATCCAGTTTAGCTTAATTGCCAGCTCTTGGGCCCTCAGAACAAAGTATTTGTAAGCATCCTTTGTGGTCATGTTGTGCTCATTAAGCCTGAAATTGAGGAGTTCAACAATTAAATAAAAAGAACATCTAGCAACAGATAAGAATACATCATGGATTAAACCTAGTTGTTGGATAAGATTCCATACCACTGCCTCACATGAGGTGTTGTGTTCCAGCAACCTGTCATGGATATTAGAATTAGTCAGGTAAAAACTTCACAAGAGAAAAAAAAAAAAGTATTCTAACGCTAAAAAATTTATATATCACCATGTATTTAGGCACATCAATGACCATTATGCTCAACAAACAACAAATGGAGAAAAAATATACAAGATCCATTTGAGCATCATAAGTAATATGGCACTTACTATCATTTTACCTATCAATACAAAATAGATTGTCGCATAAAAAAAAAAGGATCTATAAAGGTGGTATGAATCACTTCAGAGAGTTTCTGAAAAATAGAATGGAAGTCGTAGATGAAATTGATACAATAGAACAAACAGAAATGACAGTATGTCATGGCAAAAAAAGCATTACAACCTTCCTTAAAACAGAGTCTTAAACTCTTATTTAGAAGTTAATCTTAATCAGCAATAGAAATCGGCTAACCTGTATATACTTCATCGCCACCCAAGTGAAACATCCCGAATGGAAAGATTTTCCTCATATCTGAGAAGATAAAAAAAAAAAAGGTCCATAATGATGAACCATTTTGTTACAATGCAGAAATGCACAAATTGATATATACAAAGTCAGCAGAGAATTACTATGGATCATAATCGATATTTTGTGCACAAGTTCTGTACAGCAGAAATGCACTTATATAGGGGCTCACACGTTTCACATTGCATAATTTCAATGTATTCATTTTCACTTTCTTCAAAAACATATGATGTGAAAACAATATGAACTTATGAAGTGAATAAGTATTTGTCCGATTAGTATTCAAGTCCCCATATGACTTAACGAGATTGAGAAAGAAGTGTGAAAGGAACTGACCAGATAGAATTCCAGAAATTACTTCAAATGTGAAATTGCTAGAAACATCTAATGGCTCTGTACAATTGGGAGAAGGCCAGAGCTTTGGGTAACCATTTCCCCTGCAAAAAGAAAAAAAGAAGAAGAAGAAAAGTCGCATAACCATGTTTATATGCCTAATCAAATCGCCTAGTTAGAAATATGTGGACAAGTATGCATTATTTTCAGTTAAAATGTAAATCAACGGATGAAAATCAAACAAGGGGAATTATGATGATTTCTTGATGTGTGTACCATAGGACATATGCTGTACCCAGGAGCAACTACTGCTTGATCAATCAAGTTGTCTAGACAATCCTAGTCACTAGGGGACCAACCAGGTGACTAGTTGCGATTAGTCATTGACCCTGGTCGGTCCTAGCAGTCTCCTATAAATCAGACAAATATACCATCTATATAAACAAGTGCAGAACAAAATCTGCACAACGGCAGCAGCTAAGCCACTACTAGCCAGCAAACCAGCAGCAGCAGTACACATACACAACAGTAAATAGCAGACAGGCAGTGCAGAGAGGAATTGCTACACTGCTATCCTAGATAGAGTCCGTGTCTCAGCTGGCCAGCAATTGCATTATATTTCTGGTGCCCACTCCCAACTCGTCCAACTAATTGGACAACCAGAAAACTAATCAGTCTAATCAGGTCGTAGCTCCTAGTGAAGTCCAGAGTAGAAATCAGGACGAGTCCAGTGTAGCAATCGGGACGACTAATCGCGATTAATCAAACGTCTTAATAAAATTGATCAAACGTCTAATCAGGTCTTAATCAAACGTCTTAATCAAACGTCTTAATCAATACTTGTAAATTGTAACACTATGTGACGCCATGGAATAATAACATTGATTTCATCAATTGTGCAGGAGATAACTAAGTCACACTGGAACAGAGGGAGAAGTCACTGTGTCTTCCTGAACATCAAAAAAGAAAAGCTACAGGCAAACTCACCATGATTCTGCATGACCAGGCACGTCAATTTCTGCCATGACATTGATACCTGTAAAAAGTAAAGAATAGTACTAGTAAGGATAATATTAGAGAATGTGATGATTATGTAAACATCCTATGGTAATTTATCATCCCTCCTTTTTTCCATCTCTTTTCTTCTTGTACAGTTTGTTTCTCCTTTTTTTTTTTTTTTTACCTTGTACGGTACTTTTTTTTTCTACTTATATAAATATACTTTACTACAATGGTTTTCCCCAGTTGTTTTCGCTCAGGGCACAAAAAAAATATGATTGTAATTTCTGAGTGAAATAGTTATATAACATAGTCAATTAGATGAAAAAGATATATGTGCCCGGATTTTCTATGACTGCAATTTGAAATAGCAAGTGACCAAAAGTACCTTTTTTTTAGCGTAGCTTTATGTGAGAAGTATGAGACAAGATATGGAAGCAATTAGAGAACATCAGTCAGTAAAAGCACTAGACGAGAGAATCAAAAGGTAATGCTAATGTCAAATAATATAATGACATACTTCACAATATCATGTGCATCTTCCATGGTGTAGCGCTCATATTTGGAGTATGAACCTTTCCAAAGGTTTGGATATGTTGGCACCTCCAGTGGAAAGGATTGCTCATCGATGATATGCCAATGAAGAACATTCTACTGGACACAACTCCAGGTTTCAGTACATGGGAGTTGGTAGCGGTAGCATAATAAGCATGATCCAGAAGATGGTAGTATTACCAGCTTAGCAAATGACATAGAGTCGATCACTTGCTTAATAACATCAATCGGAAGATAATGCCGTGAGGTGTCTGCAATACATGCGATAGACACAAAATTAATGATCTCACACTTTATGTTTAGTTTCTTGTTGATAACTCATAGTGATTTTAGTAAAGCATTAAGCTACATCTTTACCTAGGAGCAGCCCACGAAAAGCAAAGCGGGGCTCATCTTGAATATGCCATGGAGCATTGCGCACTTCAACATTTTTGGTGTCATAGTTGAAAACACAAAGTTGACTGAATGTCTGCCAAGCCATTAAACAGGTAATGTTTACTTATGTGCATGCTCCAAAATCTTAAAAACATCAAAATTTTGGTATTAACAAACACTGCAGAGATCATGCAAAACATGTTTACAATCATCAGGCTTAAAAGGAAAAGCCAATTAAAATTTGAAAACAAAAGGGTGTCATTGCGCACACTCAGTAGTCAGTTCATACCTCCAGTCCCCGAATAGCTCCATATATTGTGTTTGCCTACAGGTACAGATAAAGTGTGGCTTCAGTTACAACATCGAAGCACATAAAAGTGAACCAAATAACTCCGCAAGCCAAGCATATGCTTGGTGAAAGAAAAAAAAAAGATCAATACAAATGCAAGTATGTCAGCATGTGTGCACTCAATCATAGGGCTAGTGAATACGGATAAGGAAGACAAGTTTGACAGAAATCATGCCCTCAAGACTACTTGCACAAGATATTAAGTGGTTGGTACGCCAGTGATGCTTAATAGTTTATATCTGTGGAACTGCCTTATAAGCTTCAATCACTAACCACTAATTTAGTTCATTCTGATAATTAAAAAAAACTCTCAACAACTAGAACAGTTCCAGATTTCCCGTGAAAATGCAAAGTAAAAACATCCGAAAAGAATGGAGAACTGCTGAACTGGTACTGTACAGTCAACTCTAAAACCGCCAATTCACAGGCGATCGACGAGGCAGGGAGCATAGTTAGCTGCACCGAACCGAATTGAACAAAAGCTATAGAGCAGAACGGTGGGGGAAGAGGCCAGAGTGCCAGACGACCAGACCTCAATGATTGCTCCTCCGACGATGGAATTGACGCCGCCGGCAGCCCCCACGTAGATCGCGTAGCTCTCGTCGACCCCCAACGCCAACTACATACATACACGGAACCAAAAAACCATCAGACCCGCCGGTGAACTAACTGATTCAGACGAAAGCAGCCAGCAAGCAAGCTACACTACGCAGTACGCACCGTGTCGTTGGCGGAGTTGACGACGACGGTGAGCCTGGTGACGTCGTACCGCGCCCCGCGCGGGCGTGCGGCGTGCGCCCACGGCGCGAACACGTGGCCCCGGTACCGCTGGAACGCCTCGGCCACGGCCGGGGAGTGGCCGCCGAGGCCCTGCGGGTCGAGCGCCAGGTCCGGGTCCACCGTCAGGGTCCGGGACCCGGACGAGACGCTCTTGGGCAGCGGCCAGAGGTAGACGGGCTCGCCGGCGGAGGTCGCGTTCGCGGCCGGAGAAGCGTGGCGCCGCGCCCCGGCGGCGACGCCGGCGAGGAGGAGGGCGGAGAGGAAGTAAGCGGGGAGGTTGGGGGCATTTTGGGAAGGTTGGTACAATTTTAATGTGCTGATTGTTTTTCAGTGATTTGGATGTGAGAGAGAGAATCAGAAGGAATCAAATATATACGTGGCGGGAGAAGGTGTGCGTTTTTTCGTAGAGATCCTCATTGTTTCCGTATACTGTATGTACACCATCATCATATCAATGTTTGGGTCCCGGTTCTTTTTACACTTTGGAGTGAAGAAACGATCATGTGCAGCACCGACGTGTGACAAAACAAAGTTTGCAAGGAGAGAAAAGGAATCAAGAGTAAATTGAGTAATCATATGACAGGAGTAAGTTAAAACCTTCTTGAACTAGTTACTTATTTAGACATTTGGGAATAAACTATTAAAAATAGTATTTTGTATTTAAGCAAATGCAAGGACATCGTATTGACTCCAAGCCATAGCAAGACGAAGGTCGCCCCTCTACTCTTGCTTGCACACCTCCTAGAGGTCGTTGGTGAAGATATTGCGCCAAATCCGGCCGAAAACATAGAGGGAGCATTCGATGTTGTGTGGATACTTTCTAATTGTATATGGTACATATTGGATACCAATACTCCTTGGATGCACGCCAAATACGTATCCCATCCGCGCTAAAAAAAAACTAGTTACTTTATGCATGGTTGAGATACTTGGATTTGATACATTGTGTAAAAACCTAGACCGCGCCCAAAACTAGTAAAATAACTTATGTGGGTCAACTATCATGAAAAGCAATCATCTTTCTTATTCTCGTATTGTTACCTAGATTCTGCTAGGGCTATTAATGGGGCTAAACCAGCCCCGACCCTCAAATGAACTCTATCTTAAAAATGAGCTTATCAACATACCCCATTGCCACTGAAAATTGCCCCATGGTAGCAAACCAATAACCCCATGACTCCCCATTAGTTTTCATTGTGGCCCCACTAGATGCTTTGGGCTCACACCTATCACCCGGCGGTGCCGTTGTGACAATCAATATGCTTGATGTTGTGCATGTTGTCCGTATGTCATGCTACTATTGTTTTCTACTCTACCTTCGCCTACTACGAGTCCACTTCGGGTAACCATTCTCATCTGTTGTGAAAACCTCTTTTTGTGTAAACTTGGAGTTCGATCCAATCACCAAACTCCAAATTCCATTTACCTTCGCCTAGAGTCACAACCATCTAAACCTCTTTCATGAAGGTGGAGCTTATCGAGGGCATAGGGGTCATGTGCACCCCTCCCCAAGCTAAAATAATCCTTAATGAAAGTCTTAGTTTCACGCGAAAAACATCTAACACACGACTAACTAGAAGAGCAACAATAATATGCAAGGGTTGCAACCAGCCCCGCCGGTATGCCTTGTACAAGTACCACAAATCTCTAGCTGGCTTTGTAAGTTGATGCGTTCTAAAGAAGAAGAGGAAAAAACAAATGAGAGCCGAGTGCTACCCTTCTTTGGAGATGACCCCGCCGGGTGCCATCTCAAATTGGCAAAGGACTCCGTGCCGCCCTTTGCTTGTCTCCCCGGTGTGCCCCTTCCAAAGGCCCCCGGTGTGGTCCCTTTGTCCCCTTCTCTCCGCGAGGGTAAGTCCTCCAACCCCGGCTCAACCCTCATGGCTTCTTCGCCTCGTCCCCTAGCGCTTTTATTTGTAGACAAAGAAAATCTTTTGGAGCGTTCATCCAGAGTTCCTTTGGTTATGGCCATCTTCTTGGGACTTTTAATGTTCCACTGGTATTCAAATGGATTTGGAAATCCTCTTCTCAACCCAATTATAAGGTGTTTTGCTAGCTTCTTATCCCAGGATAGACTCAGCACTCGAAATATTCTAAGGAGAAAAAAATATGGTTATCCCCCTCTTATTGTTGTGTCCTTTGTGACTTGAAACACTAAGGAGCATTGTGTAATAAAGTCGCCTCGTAAGGGGGAGTAGTCGAGCGCAAATTTACTCGTGTAGCGGGGTTTTCTGCCAACGTGCAGGCTCAAGTTGCGACTGATTAGAGCTGATCGCAACGTGGCTCTCTCGTTGTCACGTGGAGGGGGGATGGCAACAAACGATAATGATTACAGAGCTGCGCGTGTGGGATCCACCTGCCAGGGACGGAACTTAATAACGCTGTGTGACGACCTGCCAAGCGCCAAGGTTAGGTTCGCTTGGGCTGCTGGCCAGCTGTTGTCCTCTTGTCTAGGCCGTGCAGTACAAACCAAGGTTTGTGATGCATCCTTTGGAGTGAAGACCTTAGCTTAGCAAAGAGTGGACACACCACAATACAGGCAGGTGGCCTGTAGCTGTCGAAATTGTACTCTAACGAGTGTTGAGCTAGAATAATAAGACACTTTACAATACTTTCTTATAAAAAAAGAAATTTTCTATAATAATTGGGGAAAAATTTAATGGCCCAAATCGTCCGAAAGCGGCCGATCCGACGGCTAGAAAGATAAGAAGCAACAGAAAAAGACGGGAGGCAAAATTGCCTCCTATTGCGTCTATGACGGTGGCCATAGGAGCAAAAAATCGCCTTCCTATCGCCTCCGCTAAATGAAGGGGATTGAGATTGGGCGTAATTGCATTCTTGTAATTCTATTTTTTTTATCGAGGGTAAAACGGTAACCCCTCGGCTGGTTTGGGCAGCATCTGCATGTCACACGCGTGCAGCATGGAGAAGCTGGTCGTCGTCTCTGTCGCTGACGTCCTTGACCAGTCGGGCGATGCTGAAGTCGGCTACCACGGTCGTCATGTCATCGTCCAGGACGTTGCTCGGCTTCAGGTCGCAGTGCACGACGTGGACCGGCGCGTAGTGGTGCAGATAAGCGAGCCCCTCGGCGACGTCGCTGGCAATGGAGACCAGCTGCGCGAGGTCGAGGCCGCGTCCCGGCGCGCCATCGGGCGGGTACAAGTGGCTCTCGAGGCTGCCGTTGGGCATCAGCAGGTACTCCGGGTCCAGGTACCCAAATGCCCTGCACCAGCGTGGTCACCGCGGCCTCACCCGCCGGTGCTAGCCTCGATGCGCCAAATTCGGACACCTTCGCCGCGAGGTCGCCGTCGAGTATAGGATGTCCTCGCCGCCGCCGTGGATGTGGAGCTTTTCGTTGGGGACGTACCTGTAGACCAGCAAGCCGTCGGTGGCCAGCTCCGGTGCCGCGAACCCGTCGATGGCCCTTTGCATCTCCTCCTCGGAGAAGATCCTGAACGCGACACCGGAGCTGGCCAGCGAGCCCAGCTACTGCTTCTGAACCCACAAGTGCGACGAGAATCTCGCCAGCAGCAGCAGCAACGCGCCGGCGCGGACACCAGTGACGATCTTAAATGGCAAACCGAATCTGTTGCCGTCGTCGTCTCGCCGGCAGCCGTCCTATACCGTGGCGTTCCCGCTGGACCCCTTTGGGGGCACGTGCACGTGAAGCTGCCCGGACGCATACGCCGTAGCACGGGAACTCGTCCTTGCACCGGCACTCGTCCACGTCCGTGCAGCCGCCGGCCACGTACGGGTTGCCATGGCTCGAGTCGGGGGTTGGGGGCGGCGGCGGGGGTTAGTGGAGGGGTGAGGATGTAATTACGGATTAGTGGTGTTTAATGACATGGTTACCCTTTCAAATGAAAAAAATTTATGGTAGGCGATGATAGCGCAATGGTAGAAAAGAAATTCAAGTATTGTAGAAGGGCTCAAAAAAAAAAATAAGTGTGCAGAACATTTTCAATTTTATAAATAAATAAATAATAAACAAAAAAACATGGAGGGAGGTTGTTGTTTAGCACATCCGGTCCTCTTGCGTACGTGCAGCCGGAAATCGCGTAACGTCAGTTGGGCCTGTCTAAGCACCGAGAGCCAAAGCAGATGCCCAAGCCCAAACAGGCCCAGAGCTTAATGTCCCCAAACCCTTATAATCTTTGCACCAGTATAATGCACTGATAATAATTAAAAAATAAATAAACATAAGGCAGAACAACGAGAGACGATAATAACCACCACAATGATAACCAAAAAGATTAATTAATTAACAAAAACGTGCATATATGAGATCGAGATGGTATTCATCTCCGAAGCAGTTTGCAGTTCAATGACGAGACCTCATATTCTCTAATACCCTGACGTGACCACGCTAAGACTACTGACGCACTCAACGACGACTGAAGAATTTGCTTGGAAGCAGCAAGCCGACGACCACCACCACTACTCTCTTTATTAACCCAAGCTAACCACGACGACCTGATGACGAAGACGACAACGACACAAGACTCTCCTTCTCCCGGAGGAGCGTGGGCGTCTGGCTTCCGGCGAGCTGCTGCTGCTTCACTTGGAGGTGGGAGGCGCGAAGAAGATCTCCGAGTCGAGCCTCTTGGACCGGAACTGCTGCTCCTTCTCCGGCGTGGTGTTGAACGACGCCTCCAGCACCTCCGCCGACAACGCCTTCCACACCGACGTCTTCCCGCCAGGTGGCTGAAGATCGGGCTGCAATTCCAAGCAAACATTCAGTCAAATCCATTCGCAACAGCTAGATCAATCAATCAAACGATCCAAGAACCAATTAATACTCAACGACGCAATGCAATCACTTACTTGGGTGTGGTGATGATGGAGAACCACTCCATGCCCGTCTCATCAGCGATCTTGGACACGACATGGAACCTAGGCACGATGAACAACACCCCACCTTCAGCGCGCGTCTCAAGGACACGCTTCCCATCCGGTCCAACAACCTGGACCCTCCCACTTCCACGCACAATATACGTGACCTGGTACGCCGAGTCACACGAGAACCCGGGGGAGCACATGGAGTGAGCATCAATACGAACAAGATCAGCGCCGAGGCCGACGTCCTTCACCAGGGGCAGATTAGCCGTGTTGAGCACCACGACGCGTCCACCGCCGGGAATGTCCACGTCCAGTGGCGCCTCGAGGCAGTTGAGCGCCATGCCCTCGCGCTCCTTGGCCGTGCCGGAGGGAGCGTGGCGGAGGTCTTGGTGATGCCGGAGGCCGGTTGGCTTGAGACGAGTTCAGCGGCGTCGGGTTCCGGGAAGTCCCACGCGCGGGAGACGAACTCGGTGGAGAAGCCCGTGAAGATGCCGTTTGCGCCGGTCAGCTGGAAGTTGGTGAACTGGCCGGGTTTGTGGCCCTTGGAGGTGTCGCCGAGGAAGAGGACGGTGAGGTCGGTGGACGCGGTGGGGGCGTTGTGCCACCATGTCAGGACGCCGAAGGGGAGGGCCAAAGCGTCGCCTTCCTTGATGGCCACCACCTTCTCCTTGGTCGCCTCTGGCAGGACGATGCCGACGGTGCCAGTGCCTGTAGTTCGTTCATACAGTACGTTCAAGCATCAGATCAGATCAGAGATATGTATCAGTCAGATTATCAGAAGTAGGGAGACAGAGAGCATCAGGAATTCATTTTGAAAAAAAAAAAAAGGAGAACAGACAATAGATATGGCATTGGAAAATTCAATTATCAATTCACGATCACGACATCTACTTTAAAGACTTCACTATCAATCAAACTAGTAACGACTTGCCACTACAGTAGACCAAGAAATTCGAAATTATCGAAAAAATAGCACGATGCCGCAGGTGCCAGTGCCTGTAGTTCGTTCATACGTTTAAGCATCAGATTAAATCAGATCAGAGATATGTATCAGTCAGATTATCAGAAGTAGGGAAGACAGAGAACATCAGGAATTCATTGAAAAAAAAAAAGGAGAACAGACAATAGAGATGGCATTGGAAAATTCAACTATCACGATTCACGATCACGACACCTACTTTAAACAAAGACTTCACTATCAATCAAACTAGTAACAACTCAACACAACAATAGACAATGCTATTCGATTTTTTTCTAAAAAAAAAAACAATTCACAACAGTAGACAATGCTATTCGAATTTTTCTAAAACAAATAAGTCGAGATCTGACGCGAGAATATAATCCGTCAGATTAGATTGATTACAACAAACCAGCAACAAACTTGCCACTAAATTCGCATGGTGATAAAACTGTGAACAGAAACGACGGACTCAATTCTCTTTTCCATAGTACAATAGGACATTATTACCAATCTAAAACCAACCCACAAATATGCAACCTCGTCCACTGTGTGTGATAAACACAGTTCAGTTCAAAAAATAGCCCAATCCAATCCCACCGCACGATTCGAAACTAAAACAGAGAGATCCGATGGACGCACAGATAAAATGTCAACGTTATTACAAAATTATAAAACAGGAAGCCACAACTAGCTAACATGATATAATACATGAATGACATGATTGCAAAATTACGAACGAGTATGTAATGCGGTGACAAATTACTCATCAAAACTACTAACACCACATCCCACCATCTCCCAATTCAATCAAACCTACAACTACCCAAACAAATTCAAACCCAATCGAATCCCAACACAAGGCAGGCACACGTCAGCGTCAGCAACATACTGAGGCTACCCTGCTCTGCTGTAAGAGGTAATAAGAGCAGAGGAGGCGATCGATCGATAGATAGATCGAAGGGGCGCGCGTGTTATATATACCTTGGAGGACGTAGGCGACCTTGGCGGAGTCAGAGTAGCTGGGGAGCGCGAGTCCACCGGCGACGAGGTTGAGCTTAGCGGCGCCGATGGAGGCGACGCCGAGCATGGGCAGGTCAGCGGGGCTCCACTCGTAGTAGGCGCCGCCCTCGTTGCCGTACGCCTTCCTGGCCTGCTTCGGGGTCAGATCCACGGCCGCCATCGCTGCAAGTGGAGGAAGAGGATCGGAAGTGCTTGTGACGGTGGTGGTGGTGGTGATCGAGATCGGTGGTGGTGTTTGTGAGGAGGCGATGGGGGCTGGGGGCTTGTATTTATAGTGGGATCGGATGGATAAACGCGAGTAACCGCGGGGTAATCCGAGATTAACGGGAGGATTAGCCTCACGCGAGTTTATCTTTATCCTCTCCGTTTCGTACTCCGGTAAAAACGGCCGAAACGGAACGGATCACGGGCTGCTTCACAACAGCTTTCCCCCTCCTCCAGCTGCGCGGCTCAGCAGCTCGCTGACTCGCGGGGCCCAAGGTGGCGGCGCGCGTGGGTTTGTTGATCTCGCGGTGGAGTTAGTGCGGGCCCACCTGTCATGCTCTGTAACCTGTACAGATCGGATTTTTTTTTTTTTTTTTTACACAGTACAACGCCAGACGCCAACACGCACGCACACTCACCCCTATGAACACACGCACGCAAACCCTACCCCTATGAGCACCTTCGGCGACCGAAACAAGCAAATCTTGAAGTTCCGGGGTCACCACCGGGCGCCGCTATCGACGGGGGCGTCGCCTCTACCACTTAACGCACAAATACCGAAAATCCCGAAATAAATCCGTGGATAAAATGTCGCACCCGCGATTTGAACCCCGGTGGGAGCCCCCAACCAATGGCCTGAGCTGGGTTTGGTTCGGAGGAGTATTTGAGTAAGAGATAAGTTTGGATTGGATGATTTGTTTCTGAGATTAGATTAAATTAAATAATTTGGATTTTGGATGGTATCTGGATCAGGCGTTTTGTGCGTGCGAGTCCTGAGCTGAGTGGGAGAAGCCGGGTTTGGCAGCGCTCGCACGCACGCACGAACTTGGCGTTTGCGTCTTCCGTCGTGTCGTTTTGTCGCACGGCCACGGGTGCACAACAGAAACGGCACGGGTCCCGTTGCGTGCAGAAGGATACAACAGAGGGGTCGGCTGCCTTGCTTCACACGACGGCAGAAACTAACCTTTTTTTTTTTTTTTGTTGTTGGTCGAATTCGAATTTTGAGCTCACTGATAAAAAAAAGAATAATAAAATTCATTATCCGGCATATAGGAATGATGAACTTTCTATTATCTTGTTGTGTGAGGACGAATCATGATTAGCACGAAGACGGACGAACCCGATTAGACAGTTTGGAATATGTGCCCAAGCTCCACGATTAACTTGCTTTTATTTGTTTTTTTTTTTTTCTGAAGATAATGGTTATATATTTTATATAAAGGAGGGCAGAATCTCCTACTTTCTAAACCTGAGCCAAGCTCTTGCAAAGCATTGGGCCACGTCATCCTATTTTTACCACCGTTGGATCCCAACCATGGTTCCTATCCTGCCGTCAATGAGGTCGCCATTGATGAGTGTCCCAGACACTTTTGAGAGAACTTCGGTGTTCAATCCTCCGCTACCCTTTCCTCGTCGCCGCCGCCTACCGTCTACTTGCGCATCCGCGGGAGCCTCCAATCACCCAACAGCATATCCCGTGCGGAGCTACTAGGGACCCGTGCACTCAGCTTGCAAGCGCGACTCAATCGTTCTACGGCTAATCCCCACGCCGGGCGCCCAGATAGACCACCGCGCTACGCTCTTTCCCGCGGTATGCTGGTTCTGCGCCGCGAAGCGATGCCACGTTCCCCACCGTCCTACACCTCCGAACCACCGCCGCTTGGCCTACCGCTCCCCACGCGGCGCCCGGTCAAATGCAAGACCATGACCGCGGCCAAGGGCAGCAGATCAAACGCCACATGGACCTATACGGGCTGCCAGGATGACGCGACAGCACACCAGCGGCGGTTCGCAGGCTAGGCGCCGCCTTCTGCCGTTCTCGCTTGGCGACACTCTGGCTATGATAAGGAGTGACACTGTGACAGACCAGACGGGCTCCTTTAATTAGCTAGCTTGAGATGCACAAGATGTGCCTGGCCAAACGCGCGAACACGACAAGACTGCCACAAGCAGATGATCCGCGGCCACAGAGGCAACAGGGGCGCAGCGCCACTACGGTCGGCCAACATACTGAGCCCGTTGCTTGCCGAAGATGTCGAGCATGCCAGCAGATGCAGCGTACAAGGTGCTAGATCAAATGCCATAGCAATTCTAAATTTTATTACGGTATGCCTCTTGTATCTGGATCTTCTCACTCTGCCAATTTCCAAGACTGATGAAATATTTGGATTTTCTCGAACTTTATTTTGCTCAAGCAAATTTTGACTCCCAATTGCAAGATCTTATTATTTTTCGTTAAATGTATAAGCACCTGAAGTTTTGAAGCCTAGAGTACAAATACGTTGAGAATAAAAAGGAAACGGCTATCTGGATAAGTAGTGTATACAACTACAACTCATAACCTTGTATGCATTTCACCATTCAATTGCTGAGATTTGCTTTCACAGTCTAACTATAAGTGAAGTTATTCATATGAATAAATAATAATATAGTTGGTTTAAGAGAGATTGACTCATAAATAAACGTTGTGCACATATGCTGATATTTCTAAAAAGAAGACACAAAATATTAACCATATATTAGTAGGTCCCTTGTCCTTGCATGAGTTTTTTCTAAGAGCAAGTGTAATACCAGGCTGTAAGCCGGCAAAATGCTGACATGGAGGAGAGAAGGGTGGAAAGAGGAGAAAAGCAAATTATAAGCTTACAACTGGTTTGGGAACAAGAACAAAAAAAAACTCTGTGAGAAAGATAAGTGGATCCTATATTAATTGTGAAGAGCTAACTACTATATGAGTTGTCCGAGAGAGCTAGCTACAAGAAGCCTTACAGTCAGCAGCGGATCTGTAACTATTAACCTTGCTCCAAGTCAGAATTCTATTCTAAGCACCCATTTATGATGATCTTATCATGGCCACATTAAATTTTAAGTTAAAGAAGCTATCTGCAGTTTGAATTGTTTCTCATTATTTATAGACAATGCTTAAGTCAATGTTAAGTTTCTCTTGATTGATAGACAACTAAGACACTTCTTATATAATATTCACATTTTAATTTTGGGCCTCCTCTATTATTACTTCAATTTTATACTTCAAACTTGAATCACTGGTGTTGTATATGTTCCAAATGAATTTACACCACTATACACCAATTCAAGTTATTGAGGATATAAACATACATATCTTGCATTTTCATAACTGAACAATGGCCATCGCACACATGGCGCGGCAACGCCACGCCCCGTGTTTTCTAGTATCTACGAATGTCGCCGTCTCAGTACCATGACCGAGACAGCACGAGGGAACGCATGAAGCATATTTATTAATAATCAACATATATAGATAATGCGCTCTTACTTTGCACCAACCATTGTCATTAACACGCACTTAAAAAAGATTTCCACGTCAAAAAATTGCCCATACAACCTGCTCCTTCAATTCCTAGGCACACAGAGGCTGTGATGCCTGGAACAAATAAACAGTATAATTAAAGAAGGAAGAAGAAGGCTCCATCCAAGATCGAGATGCCCATGGTCTCCAACCAAACCGGCAACAACGTTTAGGTACATATAAAAAGGCGCACATTTGCAATACCCAGAAATTTCATAGTACTGAGAACATGGCGGCGATGCATTATTCCATCCAATCGTGCATGCGTCCAAGCTACAAACGAGACGCCTAACCCATACCACACTGACAACGGCTGGTCACCTTGGCCACCTTGGCCAGGCCACCCATCCCGCAATAATCAGCTAGGTGCTCGTCAACTTGTTCTCGGTTGTCTTTTCTTGATGATGAAGGATTCGCGGCTGGACAGAGCCTGCGGCAAAGACAAAAGCGATCTGAATAGAACTCATACAGATCGAAGTGCCTTCTCTGAGTCATCATTACCATCCTTGCTCATCAACAACTTGACAAAGGATGTGAAAAATCTCCAAACCCCTGTCATCAGTCATCGCAACCGTACCGTAGGCCTAAGCAGTAAAGCAATGCTGAAAATGTACAGCATGCAGCACAAGAGAACGCAAAGCAATGCTGCAGCAGAAACCTAACAACAAAGAAGTTGGCAATCTTGCAATTTACAAGTATTTTGCACGCTATAAAAATCAACTGTGTTTTATTTTTTGGCCCTTTTTTTTTGTGTGAATGTGGCTCTATGGCTCAAAATTAAACTTTCTTAGCTATTTGGTCATCCGTCCATTCTGGGCATGTAATGGTGTTATGTTTAGAGGTAAAAAGACCGTTTTACCCCTGGCGAAAAATAATAATAACTAGCAGGTGCCCCCGTGCTTCGCACGGGGTCGTATTCTGATACTGTGGCACATCATATGATTATACATGGAGTAAAAAGATTGGGGAAATTAATTACATATGGCTGGCTTGGCAATGGACCCGTTTTTACAACAATATCATCATACCATCAGACTGCTTGTGGTCATGGTATACATTGAGGACCTGGAATTGTGAGAGCAGGATATACATTTGGAGGCTGAAGACTGAAGAACCGTATGGGAAACGAAAACTTAATTAGTAATATGGATTGTTGCTTACAGGTGTGTTTGTCACCAAAGTAGTAACATAGGCTTATCGCTGAACCAAACAGTGTGTTTGTCAAAAAAAAAAAAAAAAAAAAAAAGGTTTGTATGCTCTTAGCCAAATATACCATTAGTAGGAAAATAGGACATAACCATCCACAAATTACATCTGCACAGGATTAGCTCCTGTACTGCTGCTCTTGGTTAACCCCCACAAAGGCATTTAGGGGACATTAAAATCTGATATTTAGTTTTGGTGGTTGGAGCATGTGTGATTGAGCTTGAAGAGCTGCTCCTAACTTTCTGCAAGACATTATCATAGTGTCCAGTTTACTTTCAAACCCTATGGCAATGGTAATGGTTCGGTATAATGATAGTTGCAAGACAAATATTAAGCATCTTTATTAATTGCTTGCAAAATAGATGCAGAAAACAATAATCATTATTATATCAAAGTGAACAGAGATAGGTGAACTAACCTTACATAGTTCCTGCACTCCTATGCCCGCAAAGGCTAAAAAGGATGAAGGGAATTTGTATAGGAAGGTGTTTCATGCAGCACCTGGTGGACATCCATGTTGATGTAATTGTCATAACATTCAATAGGTCAACTGAAAACAACGATGGAACACTTTGTGGAAAACAGACGTAGATCTTAGTTTGCGACTCTGGATAACCTGAAAAAAAAGCTTAAGAACTTAGTATTGAAATGATAGCAAATAAAGAATTGAAATTGGCCTTTATATATATTACTTTCCTCTCAAGTTTAGCACTCTAACAAATGTCGTTGGAGTAAGGGAATAAGGGAAGTGACATGGAAATTGAAATGTTTGGTTCAAATTTATGAATTACCCAGCTTGAAAGAACAAAGTTTACCAAGAATGTAGTGAAGTTCCCAAAAATGTCAGCAAGTTAATACCTTGCATTTGGGCAGTACAGGATGTGGGAGTGCATCCCTTAGCATTCCACTTCAGCCGTGCCACCCCTATCGCCGTCAGATGAACGCGGATTGCTCTGCTTCGAAGCTGTGTCGCCTACTGCCATGGCTCAATCCCTCTATAAATCATATTCAGAGTTAATCACATGGTCCAAGCAGCATTTAAGCCCTGAATCTAAATTTCATTCCCTCTATTGATAACTTGCTGCTAATATGTTATTTTTTGTTTCACTTTTGTTCGTAGGAAAAAAATTAAAAATTCTTGAACTATGTTCTCTTACAGAACACACACTGAGATATGTCTATTGAAAGGTTGTGAGCATTGATGTTCATACTAACTTGAAAATTTAGGCATGAAAGGCAGTGAAGGCTCAAAATTGTGTACTGAAAGGCTGTGGTTGTCGATGTTGATGGTAACCGAAAAATGTAGGAACGAAAGGAAGCAAATGAAGTCCTTAGTTAATATGTTCAGTACGGGAGAATCCAATAATCAATATTTAAGGTTAGTCAAAAGCCAGTGCAATATTTCACTTTTATTGTTAATGTCACATTAAGCTTGGCTACTTTGCTGGAGCATACTGTCTTGAGTGTCAACCACGTTCCCATTGTCATTAGAGCACACTATCATCATTACCCTGGCGTAGGAGAGGTCTGAACAGCCATAGACGTTGAATGGTGAGTGCTGATTTGTTAGAATCAATGGCTTCTGAAAATGGCAAAACTTAAACAACGAAGTTGGATGGGCAAGGATTCAAATGTGTACTGAAAGAATGTGGGCATCGATGTTCATAATAAACTGAAAATTTAGGCATGAAAGGAGGCTGGTGTAGGGATATGACAACAGGGCACGGTTGCATAAACAGAGGTTTTTTTAGGTCTGGCATTCCATCGAGCAACTGAAAGGCAGAAGTTCTCGAGCAACTGAAAGGCAAAAGGTAGGAAGGCTGGAAGGGTAAGGAGATCAGGAACTGGAGGCCTACCGTGCATGGAGAGAAGGGAGGGGGCGACTTACCGGAGGCGGGTTGGAAGGATGCAGGAAGCGGAGGCTGTCGTGCTGTCGCTGGCGGCGCATGCGGGAGCGGCGTCGGCCGCGGTGGGCACGGGCGGGCGCGGCTTCGCCCGCGGTGTACGGAGGTGGCGGCGGCGGTGTGCGACGCGGAGGTGGGTGCTGGCGTCCGCGTGGAGCTGGGGAGGGGGTTCCGATGTTTCCGTCAGCGCGGGAGATGTGGTGGGGAGCCGACGTTTCCGTCGTGGTCAATTGCCGGAGTGGACAGAGGACGGCGGATGTTTCGGGAGTCTGATACGTGGGTGGCGAGGATGATCATTTTGGCCATCCAACGGCTCTGGACTTGCTACTGTTGAGGGAACAGTGTTTTGTGAGGTGTTTCAGGTGTGTACTGTGCTGGGTACAGTGATCTGTGTCTGTGGCGGGGATACCTGGGGTGCACGAAAATCATAGGTTTAGTTAGATATAAAGCCGAATTTTGTTTCTTTATTTTAGTACATAATATATATTCAATACAAAACAGAATCACTAAAATAAAACAGAATGCACCCAATTAACTAGCCCAACAAGTGCTTCATCTTTGAGATGTAAGTTGATGAGGGCGAAGTGTTTGCCGAAGCCAACTTCCCGGGAAGGCAACTTCTAGACTACATGATATGTTCCAAGATCCATGCAATAAATATGGTAAAAAAAATTCATGTGTTTGGCTTAAGGAAATACAGTGTCGCATCCCATCCCATCCCCGTCTCCTTCTCTACGTGACCATCGCCGCGTCCTCGATCTCCCTCCCTCCTTTTCTTGCCCGGCCGGCCGGAGGGACGCAGGCCGCCCGGGCGGTGGGGAAGGTGGCCGGGAGGCTTAGCGGCCCCGACGGTGCTTCAAGGGGCCGGAGGGCCGGAGAGGGCGGGGGCACCATGGTCTGGGCCCGTGGAGGCAATTCGCGGGAGTTTCCATGGCTATGCGGGAGGAGGTCGGAGGAGGGGGAGGGAGAATGTTTCGGGAATAGAAAACATATACCGCAAAAACAATACACCGTCACCTTTTCTATATGGCACAAAACAAAACGTTTTGGGTTTTGGGGAAAAATATACGGCAAAGAAAAAAAACTGTTTCTCATGAAAAAATCGTTCCCCGAAACAAACTCATCCATATTAAAAACCATATAAAAAAAGACCGATTACAATCAACTAAACAAATCGGGCACATATTAGAATAGAGGAATTCAAAAAAGAGCTTCGCATAAATCTTCAAGCGCTATACATTGTTTAATTGACGTATTGATCATCCGATCGTCATTGACATGCCCCTATTATATCATATATGAGCATGGGTCCCGATCAAGTTTGGGTCATGGGCGAGATAAATCGAAACAATAAATTGTAGTTCATCACATAGGCGAAACCCTAGCTCGCCAAGCGGCGTGGGCGGCGGCGCGGGGCGGTTGGAGGTGCTAGAGGTGGGGGCAACGGCGATGGCGGCGAGCCGATGTCGAGGCCGAGGGCGTCGAGGGGAGACCCTAGCTTCGCCAGCGGCGCGTGGGCGCGGGCGGCGCGGCGGCGGTGAGGTGCTTTGGAGGCGGGGAAACGCCGATGGCGGCGAGTCGGATGTCAAGGCTAAGGGGCCGGGGAGGAGGAAGATGGGCGTCGTCTCGAGGACGCCCGGGAGGAAGACGAGATGTATACAAACCTTCCCCGGGAAGTTAGCTTCGAAAAACCAAACTTCGTGAAGAAACGTCGTATGGAAGATGAAGATGATCCAACCTGGACACCAGAGAAGCCCGAAACACGTTTCTCGCCAAGCGTATCCCGACGTTGATACCGAAACTCAAATTGCCTTAGGCTGCGTTTGGAAGTTGACATTGAGCTCGGAATTGGAATTGGTATTGAATCTTCTTTGTTTGGATGCCTTCCGACTTTGGAATTGGAATTAGTCCTCAATGCCGAACCGGCATTCACACGCCTTCACGCCGTTGCCCTCAATACGGAGCCCCCGACCCTTGGTATTGCGATGCATTCGTCCCCGCGCTTCGCCCTCCTCCTCCTCCCGGTCGCGGGCGCGCCGCCCCCCTCCCCTCCTCCCGTAGCGCCGCCCCTCCCTCCTCCTCCCTCCCTCCGCGACCGGGCCCCCCTCCTCCTCTAGTACTCTTCCTCGCGGTCCGTCCTTGTCTTCCTCATGGCCGGCGGCCATCCTCGTCATCCTCGCGAGCTGGCGACCCTCTTCGTCTTCCTCGCGGGCGGCCCTCTTCGTCTCATCCTCGGGCGGCGCCCGTGACTTGAGCGAGGAGGGCGGGACCCCGCCTTCTTCCGCCCCTCCGCCGGCCGACGCGCCTGGGCTGCTCCTCCCCGCTGGTGAGCCCCTCCGCGGCGGCGCCCGAGCCTCTCCATGGCGAGCCCCAGGAGCCCCTCCGTCGGTGTTGTGGAAGAGAAGTGGTAAATACCAATTCCATGCTTGTGTACATCCAAACCGAAATTGGATTTGATTGCTTGTTATGATTCCAAAAGGGAATGCAATAGCCATCCAAACAATAACATTTGAATTGTGGCCCATTTCAATACCATGGCCGGTGGTATTGAACTCAATTCAATGCCAAGCCTCTCAATATCTGCTTCCAAACGCAGCCTTACTGTGCCTTACTGTTTTGGCTCCATACAAACCGGTCTCAGCAAATGTGCGCTCATCTTCCCACCTTGGCACCTTGGGCCTTGGCCCAGCTAACTCACTGCCTGGGCTCCATAGGCTGCTAGGCCCCATGCGCATAAAAAGTGAGATGTCTTATAAATTACTTCCTCCATTTTATATTATATAAGTTGTCTTGATTTTTTTTAGATATAATAGCTTTTACTGTATATTTAGTCATAGTGTATATCTTAATACATAACAAAAGTTAAAGTTAAGTATCTAAAATGCCAAAATGTCTTACGATTTCAAATTCAGGGAGTGATATGCATTTTATCCATTGCCTATTTGAACTATCGTTATGTGCGTTCATTTTATGAATTATACTCAACGATGGCTCGAGGTGTGGATTTTCACCAGCTACGCCACTGCCACTGGCCAAAACTCAATAGGCACCTCTGCTGTGGCTGGGGAGGATATGGTGAAAGATTTGCTGAAGAAGAGATGGATCTTGCTCACTTTCTCCATCTGTTCTTCAGCAAATTGTCAAACCACTTTGAGACATGAAAGATCTGCCGGGGAGGATATGGTGATCCAAAGTAGAGACATGAAAGATTTGCTTCAAGTAAACCAATTTGAGTTTATTGTGCAGTATCTACTAGTTTGACGATGTTAGGGTGTGTTTGGTTGGAGGGGGCGAAGTCGGATGGGATATGGTGATCCATGGATATTGGGATCGTAGTATCCGCGATGCATGTTTAGTTTCATGAATGGGGCGAGTCATTTTTCTGTTTGGTTAGATGGATGAAAGTGGATAGGATGAGAACAGTTGACTAATTATATCTATTATTTAAAAATAGAAACAACTAATAAGAAAATAATAAATATGCATTAATACTAATTTTGTCATGATCATCATTAATTTAAAATAAAATATTTTAATTAGCATCACTAATATCCTAATTAACACAAGAAAGATGCACTAATCAATATATTAGCACTTATTTAAACTAATCCTACCATCATAATTACTAAGTAACAATATAACATATTAATAATCCAAAATTTATTTACTAATGATGTAGATTAGAAGACATGGATGAGTTGGTTCGCAAGATTTTGATGAACCACAAAATCTAGCATTTGAGGGTACATTCTCTGTCCATGGATTCGTTGGTCCCAGTGGTCTACCCAACCAAACGTTGCATATCCATGGATGGTCCCATCCCATCCAACCAACCAAACGCACCCTTAGAACCTCAGTATGTACGCAGAGTGCATAAACTGAAGCCTGAATCAGAAGTTCGGTTACAATTGTAGCGCTGCGACCTATATGGTGTCTGAACCAGTGATAATAACATCGTGAGTGAACCACAATTGTCCAATTGAGAACTCTACGGCACCACAAAGTGTACCAAGTCAGGTACAAAATGTCATTTTGCCCCACTTACAACCAATTAATTGTACACTTAGTATAGTGCCCGTCTTAACGCAACGGTTTCATTTAAAGATGCACATGAAAACAACCAAAAGACGATATTTCTAAAATTACTTATTAAACATCACTTACCATGCGTCAATTATTTCAAGCAGGTTACTTTGGCATTTGTTCCCAAGAGTTGTACAAGAGTTGGTACCTTAGATTTTTTGCCAATACTCTTTCCAACAATTCTCTCTTTTGCTTAACTCTGGAATAGTTCTGCTAGTCTACGGATCAGTATAATCCACAATTCTGCATAACTCGACCATGAATAGTTCCCCGCTTTATGTTGCTGTTGCAAAATCAAGGTAATTTAACTGATAGTTCCAGATCAGTATAATCCACAATTCTGCATAACTCGAACATGAAAGAACAACTATAACTCTGTTGTCCAGCCTTGCACTGTTGCACGAGTCATGAGACATGGCTGCAAGCCATGAAAATTGGCAGACATTCTTGACGCAGCTTTACAAGAAGTATAGCCAAGAAATTAATTAGCGGACGTTCTCGAAGTACTGTTGAAACTTACAGCTTGAAGGCAAGAACATCTAAGCATTAACATTTCCTAAACTAAGCGCTTGTTTCACATGGACTTGAAGAGTTTGAGCAGCGACCTCGCCTTGGTCTTGGCCCTGGTGCCGCACTGGTTCTGCAGCAGCAGCAGCACCTGCGTGACGACCCCCCGCACCGGCAGCCTCCATCCGCGCCGCCCTGGACTCCTGCACACGGCCAGCAGCGCCGCCACCACGTGCTTTCGCTTCCCTCGTTGCTCGGCGACATCAAGAACACATGCCTCACCAGCGCCCGCACAGCTGCCTGGCTCGCGCGTGCCACCGCTGGCGCCCGCCCCGCCTCCGGCGGCGGCGCGCGCTCCACGCCAGCGGCGCCACGCGCCCCTTGCCCGGGGCCCACGGCGAGCAGCCGAGGAGCGCGGGCACCGCCGTGGTGGGCGGCGCTGCCCGCCGGCTGGCTTCGGCCCGCAGCGGATCGCGGCGGCGACGCGCACCGCGGCGCTGAGACGCTTCGTCGCCGTCGCGGCAGCGGCGGCGGGCGCCGCCACACGCCGCGGGCAGCGGCCCGGGCGAAGCGCCAGTCCGCGTCAGCGGCCGTGGGCGATGTCGTCTCGAGGCGCCCGGCCCGACTTAGTCACGCGGTGCGGCCGCTACGTCATCGCGGACGGGGCCCCACGAAGGGCGTGAGGCTGGCCTTGTCTTGAGCATGTTGAGGCGATCTTCTTTGCGGGCGAGGCGGGCTCGGCGACGGCCCGGCGGTGAGCGCCGCGCCGCACGCCCGTCCTCCTGCGCGGCCCGGAGTCCGTATGGCGCGTGGAAGACGAGCTGCGGCGCCAAGACGGGAGGAAGCCAGGCCGAGCATGCACGCTTGGCCGGCGTCCGGCTTGGAGGCCAGCGCACTTCTGGCGACTCCCAGCCGGCGCCTTATGCCGGCCGGCGGAAAGGCGGCGCTTGAGCGCCGCGGCGGCGGCTCCTCCGCGTCGTGGTCGGTGGCTGCGTCGGGGATCTGGTGGTGGTCTCATACAGGACCAAATTTGTTTTACAATGCATACAGATTTGGGGACTTACGGGGAAAGTTAAATTTACACCTAGGTGCACATGCACCCACTGCGTGAACCACATGATACGCATTGTGATCCGTGCTAGCACACTTCTCAATGCACCTTTGCTATGAGAAGTGTGCTAGCACGGATCACAATGCGTATCATGTGGTCCACGTGTGGTGGTGCACCTAAGTGTAAAAACCGCCCGGGACTTACCGACCAAAATGGGGACCAGCACGGCAAGGGGCGGCGGCACGCACTATGCCGCCCGGCGGAGGAGGGCAGCGTCGGCCCACATCCGCCGTAAGGCTACTCAATCTGGGGAGAAGAAGAGAGGCACCCTCTCGTCGATCCTCCCCCGATTCTTCGCCCAAACCCCGGGCGCGGGCGCTACTCCCATGGATAAGGAAGAAGAAGGGAGAGGAGGTAGAGGGAACCTGATCCACCAAACACTGGCCGCCACCGCTGCTGCCTTGACCGCCGTTAAATGACCGGCGCCACGGCCAAGGCCACCGCTATTGCTATGGGCATTGGTTTTTGATATATATATATATATATATATATATATATATATATATATATATATATATATATATATATATATATATATATATATATATATATATATATATATATATATATATATTTATATTTATATTTGTCGCAAGTCAGGCCTGACCGGGGATTCGATCCCTGGCCGCGGAGGGAGTACGTGGGGCTGAGCGCGTGCGGAGGCGCGGGCGTGGGGATGAGTGATGAGTCCCATCCATTTCATCCCGATCGTGAACCGACCGTGAAGCAACGAGAGAGAACGTTGAAGCAATCTGGCGGTTGATTTGAATGTGATTATTTTTCTATGTATAATTTTTGCGGTGTATTAAGGATGGACTCCTCAGCGGGATGTTATTTTGATGTGGATGTAGCGATGAAAACTTGGTGCATCGGTAGGGTATATATGTCCTGTAATTCCTTCCTAATGTATTCACATATAAAGCTTTTTAAAAAAATAATATAGTCATAGCTCTAGGCTGATAGCAGAAAGAATCGGACTCTCCACCGGGCTTGGCATGTTTTTATCGTTGGATGCTGCTGCGCTGATATGGCTTGTTGCCTTTGCGTTTTGGCTCCATCGTAGAACGCGGTTTGGCTCCATCATCCTTTCCTCCCCGCAAAATCATTCCTTTTGATATCTGCCAAGACCTAGATTTATTTTCTCGCTGAAATATCCTCACTCCAGAAGGCCAAAGGATCCCCAACTAGTTCATATAATAAATAATAGATTTTTTTTTCAATAATTGAGGATTTAATAAAAGAAAAAGGATAATGTTTAACAACACAAACTAAACATCATGAGTTTGAAGAAGAATCACCTGTTTGACAAAACTCAATACACAAATATTGCAATATAATAATAAGTAGAAAGTAATTTTAACGAGTGCGGTGTTTTCACGCTTTTACTTTTGTGGGCCCTGTTGGCTGTTGCGAAAAGAGTCTTTTTTTTTTTTCACCCTCGCGTTGGCGCACAGCAGCTTTCTTTGAATTCTTGAAATAATTTAGTAGCTGTCGATAGTAGGGTGGGTTCCTGGATCTCCAAAACCCAATATGCATGTACACGAGGCGAATTTCCTTTTTGCGTCTTCTCCTGTCTTGATTCCGACACTGTTCAACCACGATTCATGCACTTTACCATCATCATTTCTCATTGCTGGTCTCCAATCGCCAGTTAGCATCCACCGCAGCAGAGATACTGACGTGGGCAGCCAGTGTATGATGTAACCTGCCAGTTCCGGGGTCAATTCCATCGTGTTGTCCCAGCCATTTACAAAGAAATTACGGATAGTCTCCAACTTTGCGGATTCGCAGAACATGATGATGAGGCCCACCACTGCCACCCTGGGGTTCATATCACCCTCCTCCACATCCAGATCTGGGTAGCGTGAAAGCGTGCGCACGGCGGCCTTGGCGAAGCCCTCCACCGTCAGCTTCGTGGAGTTGAGTTTATGCATATAGTCATCTGCAGCCCAGCCACTGGCCTTCAGTATGTCTTTGTGGTAGCTGCGGCCCCAGCCTAGGTGTACGGAGTTGTACTTGTACTTTCCTCGAGAGAGTAAGGGGCGGCCGTACCGGTCAATGCCAACATGGAACCAAACTCCGCTCTGGTTCATGAACCCGACCAAAACAGGTCTGTCAACCCGGACGGCTAGGGTTATCGACGACCTCTGCTCAGGCGCCCCCACTTGCAGCTCGATGTGAATACACCGTACTGTTAATGGTGGCTTGGGCGTGGTGAGCAAACCTGGCTCTGTGCTGATGGGCCTCTCGTGGGCGAGCAAGTTACGTAACTTTTCGATGGAGACAATGAACTCCTCTTTATCCTCGATGATGCAAGGTTCCCCTACGATCGTCTGCAGTATAATGATGAACCATCAGACGAGATGCATGATTTGTAGAGAAACAAATTAATAATAATCTGATTCGACAAACCGTTGGAGAGACCAATAATGTTTACCTTGTCTTGATAATGGCTCCAGGTGACGTTCACTTCAACGTCAACGTCGTCATTGTCTTCTTCTGCTGCTTCTTCTTCTTCTGAATCACTGTCATTGACTTCGGAAGTTGGACTCGAACTCGAGTCAAAGGTTAGACAATCATCACATATCTTGACGTCTTTGCCAGATGCATCAGTAATAACCAGGTCCTTAGTAATATGGAGCCGCTTACCATGTGGCACCCGAACGTCAGACCGTTCCAACGGAAATGTCCATGTGATGGCCTCACCCTCTGGTGCATCCAAGAGCATGATCTTGCATGGGATGGTCTGTGCATTGAAGAGCATGATCTTGTAGTCGTCGAAGCCATCGATGTGCGCGGCAATTTTACCGCGAGCGGTGTACTCGCTGCCTCCGTCCTTCTTTGCTTGTTCTGGGCTGCCTTTATGGTGGAGCCACAGGTTGACCTCCACATTGGCCTCTATGGCATCGGTCATCACCAAGTAGGTGACAAGTATTCTGGTGGAGTCTAAAAAGATGGCGCGGGTGTCAAGTCCAGTGGCGTATCCGCCCTCCGGTTTCTGGCAATCCCATTCCTTAGTGATGATTCTGATGCCTGCGCGTTCGACTCTGATGCGGAACCACTCGTAAACCGAGATTGCCTGCATGCATGCATTGATTGTTTAATGTGAATGCTCATACAGATCTATATGAGACATTAAATATAATACATACTATACTAGGTGAATATTTGCGTGTTGTTGCGGGCATTTAGGAGATAATAATTTCAGATGGAAAACTGGATGGGTGAATGACATTTGCTCATAGTCTCATACCAAACTCTCTAACTTGTCATAAACAATCATGAATATGCATTATTTTTTATAGAAGCAGTTGCATGAGCCCGGCCGCCAAAGGGGCAAAAAAGAAGTCACTGATTTTCCATAATGTGCATTTACGTTTGACAAATATTTAGCATTTCAAATGCATCTAGGCATGACATGAATAAGTCATGGCATGACAATTAGTATATATAGATGGTTTAGGTGACGTATGCTAGACAAGACTATTAAATTGGTATGCAGCAGCAGCAGCAGCAGCACACCAAATTAATAATGCCACTGGTCCAATGAAAACGTCCTTTGTAAGTAATGCATCTTTGATAGAGTAGCTTCATGGACAGATTATTAGATCAACTCCAGTGGAAGCCCCTATTTTTGGGTATAAAAAGTAATACTAGTGGAGCTCATAAATTAACTTTTATTTTCCATGTCCTCCAAAAATTCCCTCCCAAGCCCGCTAGCTAGATATAGGAGCCTCCTATTTACCCTCTAATTAAAAATGGGAGTCTATTTTATTCCACTAGAGTTAATTATAGATTTGAGCTCTCAAATTTTATTTTTAGCTATTTTTAGGAGGATGGTTGGAGTTGCGGTATATAAACAGTGGTTGGCAATACGTACGTACTTGCACATAAACGGTCAAACAAACCAACAAAACTAGTCAATGTTGTTACGTGGGGATATAATAAGCTATATATATATATTATAGGTACGTACCTTCTTCTGATATTCTCGCTTCCCTTGCTTGTAGATGATGTGGCTGTTATCTCCCCTCGTCCGAGACGGTGATGGTAATGCCAGCGTCATTGAAGTTGGGAGGGAATTCGATGCCAAAGATCTCCACCCAGACTCGGTCAGAGCCCTTTATTGGATTTTTAAGGTTCAGCACGAGGTGAACCGACGCTAATGCATGGGCTAGACTATGCTTGCATCTCACGGGCCATTTGCTGTAACCACTCTCCTTCCACCGTAGCAGAGCGGCGGACATGCTCCCCCAATCCCACATGATACCCGCCAGCCGCGTGGTGAGTCCCGTCCCCCTCGTTCCAGCCACCTGCAAAGGTGTCGAGGAAAGGATTCATCCTTGCGGCCTCGCAGATCATCACGATTAGGCCCGCGAGTCCCAGCCTGGTGGGTCTGTCATCATCCTTTTCCACCAATTCTGAGTAGCGCGCGAGTCTGCGCACGGCCCTCTCCGCGAAGGCCTTGCCCAGCGTCGTTGACCTCAATGTCTTCTCAACTTGGTCCCCAAAATTGAGCTTCATTAAATCAGTGTAGCTGACGCCCCACCCTAGCTTCTTGGCCTTGTATTCTTTTGGGAGCCTCTTGTCGCTCTCGCCGAGCTCGTACCATCCATGCTCCTGGGTTCTGAAGCCAAGAACGTATAAGTTTTCCTTCCTGATGGCGAGGGTTGTTGTCCGACCATCCTCAGCATTCAACTCGATGAAAATCCACCCTGCCTTTTTGCCAATCACTGGGTAAGCACGGTCGCGCTCATAGATATAATCCACGACACCATCGCTGCTGCTGCTGCTGCTGATCAACTTCTCACGCAGCTCCGTGATAAATTTAATGTAGCTTTCTTTATCCTTGATGGTGTACGGTACTACAAAATCCTGCTTAGCCATTTCAATGTGCAGTAAAGGTTTTAGTTCAGACAAGTGTATATAAGAAAATAGAGCAAGCTAAGGCACACACCATTTTTTTTTTTTAAAAATAGTAAGAAAAGAGTAAACGGTTGTGAGAATGACATATCCTCTTATTTTACAATAAAAATATGACTTATGGGTGAAACTGGACTTGACGTCAACTCTTCATATGCAATTGATGCCTATTTGGTACTCAAATTATAAGTTTGTACTGAGTTGGCAGTAATTTACGTTTGTATTGATTGTGGACTTCAACTCTTCAAATACATCTCGTACTAATAATTGCTCTTTTATAATGTTGGTAGGTCAAATATAGTGATATATATACCCAAATTTGTGTATTTTTTAAATTCTGCAGTTGGAACTTTTCATCCGTAATAGCACCCGCTTTCTGCTACGCTGACAAAATCCACTGCCACTCCGCTACCTGCTATTTATTACCTCATGATTTTCCCAGTTTACAATAGGGGCATGTGCGCCTAGCTTGACTCCTGGCTCTGACATCTTCCTCATTGCCTTTTCTGCTAATGACTTATTGCAAAATAGAATAATGCCCGTTTTGCGATCAGAATATCCTTCCTATAACAAACAGATTTAGACAATGGTAAGAATACACACTAAAGTTGTTAAAGCACTCTAGTAACGAATCCATACCATCATGAAATGAACTGATAAAACACCATTATCATGACCAACTTGTTCTCTCATTGCCGTTTTGAGCTCATCCTCTGTCCAATTGTATGGTACATTCCAAATACGTAGCTTGTTCTTTTTCCACGACAATGAATAAACTCTTATCGTCTTTTCCTGTTACAAGAACGGCAATAATAAGTTCTATTTAATATCAAACTACAAGATGAAAGAGTTAGTCAGGAGTATCATGGAAGCAGGAATACTTAAAGATTAACGTTCTTAAGGAAGAAAAACTAGGTTAGTAACAATACGGATATGCAAATGTGCCGTTTGAAGTTCCCCATGAAATTTATGTTTAAAACATAATCTACCACCATCCACAGTTTTGATTCCTGAAAGTATAATTGAACATACAAGGGTTTGCAGCTAGTTGCAAGGTTTAGTACTTTAAACTCAACATTGTATTCCGATCTAGACTGCCCTAGACCCAAGCGATCCGACCTCGCCTAAAGGCGACAGCAGAGCATCCCAAAGGGTAGAGATATCATAGGGGTAGAGGTAAACTCTAGTTATAGTTCTTATTGCTTGATTCCTAAGGGGTGTCGTGGCCGCCATTATAATGTAGGAGCCGGTCCTAACAAATTCATCTAACTGATTGCTAAGTGCTTACTGATACGATCTAATCTTATCTCTAATCTAACTTAAGGGTTAAGTAAACTTTCTAGAAGGTAGGAGAGACGACTGCTGGCCACTACTGCACGCCGCCATTATTATTGTTTGGTTCGTTTCCTAGACAAGCCTGGCTAGCAAAGCTAAGATAGGCTAGCTCTAGCCAGCTTTAACTAATATAGGCAGCACATGTTTGGTTGTGTGTACTAGCTAAGCCTGGCTAGGAATTGATGTGTTTGGTTGCCTGGTTTAGTTTGCATAGAATCACCTCTTCCATTAACTGGTAAGTTTACCCCCTTGGAGGCCTTTAGTCGAACAGGTGGTGGGCATCCTTGTTTACGCCGGCGAGCATGGCAGCAGGCCACCGTGCTGCGCACCTCCCGAACCCCATGAGCACGACCATGCCGCACGGCACTGGACATCTTACTCGACATCTTGCTAAGTGTGTTAAGTGGCGCGAGAAGTGCCGCATGGCTCAGACTCACATTGCTTTTAATTCTGATGGTACTGTTCGTCGCTGGGAGTATAGTGCCGAGGTAGCTCATGTTCGGCTTGTTCGTGTGCTTGCTAGACTAGGCCTACCTATCATTATTGGAGAAACTGAGGCCTTTAAAGATTACATTAAAATTGCTCATAACCTTTATTTTGCACCTGTCTCTAAGCAAACCACCAGTAGAGATCTTTTTAAGTACTACAATGAGAAACGTGAAAAACTAATGGTTTCTTTAAAGGATTCTGCTGTTTCATCTGTAGCTATTACTTCTGATATATGGTCTAGAAAGGCTAAAGAAGATTATCTCTCTGTTGTGGCTCATTTCATTAATGCTGATTGGCAATTAGACAAAAGGGTACTTGTGTTAAGGCTAATTGATGTATCCCATAATGCTGAGGACATTGCTGAGCGTCTTGCAGCTGTCCTTGATGAGTATGGTATACTTAGCAAGGTTTTTTTTTCCTATAACTTTGGATAATGCATCTGCCAATAAAAATACCATGGATAAAATGAAACCTGTACTTAAAAAAAAATATTTGAGTTCTGATCTGTTCTTGCATCAATGTTGTGCTTGCCACATTATTATTAACCTTGATAGTTAAGGAGGCATTGGCTGCTGTTAATCCTCTCATTGAGGACTTTAGAACATCAATCTCTTATTTGAACTCCTCTAATCAAGGAATTGCTGCATACAAGAGTTATTGCATTGTTGTTGGTGTTAGACCTAGGAAGTTTGGATTAGACATGGATATTAGATGGAACTCCATCTACCTAATGCTTAAGCACTTGATGCCTCACAAGAGTACTTTCAGTACTTTCATTGAGGCTCAATACCCTAGGGGTAGAGGTGGTGCTTTCCTTTTGACTGATCAACACTGGGCTATGGTAACTAAAATACTAGAATTTCTTGAATTGTTCTATGACTCTACTGTTGATTTGTCTGGTGTGTATTATCCTACTTCTCTACTTATGATTCATCATCTTGTTAAGATTGCTATACACCTGCATAGGTATCCGCATGATGAACATCTTAGACCTGTTGTGCAACCTATGATTGACAAATACAATAAATACTGGAAGCAAATACCTGACCTTTATTCTATTGCATTCATATTGGATCCAAGAGCTAAAATGAAAGGATATACCAAAGTGCTTAGGAAGTTACATTCTCTTTTTGATAGTGACTACACTAATAAGTTCTTTGGACACCGAGCTCTTTTGTTTAAAATGTACAACAGGTATGATACAATGTATGGCTCTGTTAGGCTAAAAAGGGCTGTCCCTCCATCCCTATCTGGTAAGAAAAGAACAGCTTGAGCTGAAATTTATTATGATGAGGAGCTGGATGTTGGAGCTGGCTATTCTTCCATCCCTTCTAATCTTGATCAGTCTAGGAATGTTTACGCCACTTCCTTGCTACAAGCAAACAAATTCTGCTTCTACCTCTAGTGAACTTACAGCCTACCTAGACTGTGACACAGTCAGCCAGTTAGATGATGAGTTCAACATCATGCACTGGTGGCATGAGCACAAACTTACTTATCCAGTACTTTTAGTTCTTGCTAAAGACATTTTAACGGTGCCTATGTCAACCATTTCTTCAGCCTTTAGCACAACTGGCTGGATCATCGAGGAGTGGCAGTGGAGGCTGAATCCTGAAACTGTGGAGGCACTTACCTGCATCAAGGATTGGGAGAATGCTGAAACAAGACTCCAGCACATGGTGGAGGATAAGGACCTAGAAGAGGCCTTTGCATCACTCTATCTTGGTGTCGACTGAGTCACTCCCCATTTATGTAATGGTTCTGTAATAACTATTAAGACTTGGACATGTGGTGGTTGATGTAATGAACAATTAACTTAGGAGCTGGCTGTACTCTTTTTCCCTGTTTAGGATTTCTAACAAGGGTGAGTTTTACCTAAATAAGTTTTAAATGAGGCAGCCATTGCACAGCTCTAACTTAATTTAGTTTGCTAGTTCACAAACTTTGTCTGTGTGCTGTGCTATGATCTGATATGATCTGTGTGCTTTTGTCTTTTTTTTTAATAACTGTTGTGAAGTTGGGCACGCTCAGAGAGCTTAGCGTCGTGCCTGTGCCTGAAGTTGGGCACGCTGGCACGACACAGCACGGCACGCACGCTGCGTGCCTGCCATGCCCAGACGGGCTAGTGCCGTGTAGTGCCGTGCCAGCACGTTTGAAATTCTATAACGCCCCCTTCCCTGGCTTGCGGAAGCCTGGCTACGACCCCCTCACAGCCAACCAAACATGCGGGTGTTGCATTCCCAGAGCCTGGCCAAGGGGTTGGCCAGGAAACCAAACACGCCCAGTAACACACCGTCCTAAAGGCCTCGTACAAGGCTGCACTGCACATGACAAACTCCATCCCTCCTTCAACTCAACTCG
Source organism: Hyparrhenia diplandra (assembly GCA_015847255.1). Classification (NCBI taxonomy): domain Eukaryota; kingdom Viridiplantae; phylum Streptophyta; class Magnoliopsida; order Poales; family Poaceae; genus Hyparrhenia; species Hyparrhenia diplandra. Next base: position 55,218 of record JADLZK010012250.1, on the reverse strand, counting down.
TCCTTGAGCTGAGGTGGAGGCTTCCACGGTTCAAGCAGAAGAAATCCCTAGGGTGACAAAAGAGGAATGCAGTGCCCTCTTCCCCCCTTCCTTTGTGGGCGCCCGTGCTGTGATTGCCCATGGTGAGGGGTACTCCGCCCTACCTCAGGAACAACCCAATGCCTACATGTCCTAGAAGGAGGACAACGCCTCCCATACTGCTCGTGTCGTGCCATGCTCTGCCACCTCCTGCGAGATGGGAAGTGCCGCCCTCGCTGCAAGATGGAGGGATGGTAAGCTGTTACATATGCCGTGATGAGAACGTCCTGAGCTCCTCCTTTTCCCTCCTCCTTTTGATAGCGGCCATGGTGGCAGCGGAGGCTGACGGGCCTGCGTGGGCGAGTGGAATCATAGGAGAGCACGCAGACTGGGGCCGGGCAGTCTGCGCACCCGGTGACTGAGCAGTAAGGGGTTTGACCCAGCAGGCTGTGCAGCACGTCCTCCCAGCCAGCCTCCAAGGATGGCAGCACAGGGCTTTGCACCACAAGGGCAGCAGCGCCGCCTATGCCTACCACTCCACGCAGCAGCGCTGCCGTTGCAGGATACTGATCTTCAAAGCTAGCACAACGGCGCTGGTTGAAGATGCAATGTCGTCCATGCCGAAAGAAGGGAGCCGTTGTTGGTGGTGTAGCAGCAAGGCCGCGCCACCACTCCTCGTCCTTCATCTCCTCCCTCATCTTCCCGAGAATGACAAGGTCTTCATGCCATCAAAATCCTCCCATGTCGAGGGGACCGCGGGTTGCCACGCCATTGCTGCCCCCGGTGGCGTTGCTCGTAGGGATAGCAACTGCGGAACCCAATGATGGCGCGGCGAAATCAACGGCATAAGCCATGGAATCAAAACCAAATTAAGCAACTGATACTTGATGTTATGAACTCTGGTCTAGATGGCCCTGGACCAAAATGATCTGACCTCGCCTAAAGGCGGCAGCTGCATCCCATGGACAGGGATAGGGGTAGAGGTAAATTCTAGCATTATATATTTCTTTTCGCTTGATTCGTAATGGGTGTCATGTCCTCCTTTATATAGGAGCCGGCCCTAACAAATCCTCTAACTAATTGCTAAGTGCTAACTGATCTTATCTCTAATTTAATATAAGGACTAAGTGAACTATCTACAAATGGTAGGAGAGATGGCTGAAGCTGGTACAGTAAGTTACAGTACCCAAAGGCCTTGTATAGGGCTGCACATGATAGTAAGTTACAAGAGCTCATCTGGTTCAGTCCATCTGAGGTGCATGAGGTGTTAGCACCTCTATCCATCCCACCATTCATTAAACGAGGTGCATGAAGCGTCTGAGGTGTCTAATGGACGGCGAGACGCAGTGAAGGTGCTACCACGTCTATCACCTTAGATGGACCGAACGAGAAGCCAAGTCACAAACCCAGCCGAGATCTTTTTCTTTTAATGTAAGCGGGTGTGGCGTAATCTTGTAAGCTTGTAATTGGCTATATGTCACAGGAGATCCACTAAATTAAACCCAAAAAATGGGGGCAGGTTAAGATTAAAAACTAAATGAGAAATCTATAACAAAATAATAATATTCAACTTGCTGGTTACCTTGTACTACTTTGAGAAGATTTATCTTACCACATACTTGTTGCTGTATCACCTATACCCTCTTTTTAGGAACAGTATAAATGATGGCAATAAAATTGATGGAATGAGAAAACATGAAGATCAACTCTGCGTTTAGCTGAAAACAAACATTTAGACATACTTTGTTCAACTTTTTAATGGCCTCTGAAGACAACTCTTTGGTCTCGAACTTAACAAAAGCCCCCCTGCTGCCATGCTGTTGGATCTGCATAAAAGAATAGATTCTGAACTGCAGAATAAATCAAATGCAAAAGCGAAGCCAAAGAAAATAGACTGTACTCACCTCGGTGACTCCTCGTAAGATTTTTTTGAGACAATCACATAAGTTGTTGAATTCGGTACCAGATGTATCAGCAGACGTGTACTCAATAAACAGATGGAATCCATGAGGAAGATCGAGGACCTCAGCTTGTGTCTCTTTGTCATCTGCATCACTGGTACCATCCATCTGACGAACACTCTTCTTGTCCAAATGGCAAATGACAGCTCAAAGCAAGTGATTGCTTTAAGAACAAAATGCAGAAGTAGCAGCATGCTCAGAATGACAATATGGAAGACTTTGAAGAATATGATAGCACGGACAACAAGATGCAATCGGAAGTAGTATAACTCAAGGAATTGCTAATTCAAAACGCTTCTAATAGTAATAGCTTGAGAACGCTTCCACCTTTGGCTCCTTTCCTGCCCACTTGGTCCTCGGGCAGCTCCAGCGCTGCCGCTGTGTCGAATGTGCGTCGACGCCTATAGTGTGCTCAGTACGATTTAGGTTGTGGGTGCTCCAATAACGCCGGCCACCGCTGCTCTTTGCAGGCGGCCTCATCCGCTGGTTGCTCTCCGTTCTCGGCCCCTGACCGCCTCCATCAGCGGAACCCCCCACACACACACACGTCAGCCACCTCGCTGCTCAATTCCCCTTCCGCTTACAGTACGCTCCCACTAATTCGATTGCCCTGCTCATCCAAAAAAAGAAAAACCTAAATCTCAACCCATATGTATTATATACTCTGATGGTCTGATGGAAGGGATCTGGACGCCAAACACAACAGCGTCCTTACCAGTAATGAAATTACCGGCCACAATTACCATTAATAAAATTTCGGAATTGGTTTCTCCTAAAATAAAAAAAAAAATTGGGGACAAGCAAACAAGAGGGACAGTACCGTTGCTCCTTCTCAGCGCAGGAGACGACCGCGGCTGGGAGGAAGGATCCAACGGCAGAGCCTTTCCCTTGGCACCAGCTCGCGCAGAAGAGGTGCAGAGGAGCTTTGCATCTGCTCACAATTTAAGGAGGAACACAGGATGGACGTATGCGTCTTATAATAAAATAAAACAAAGTGTATGACTTGAGTGTAGCTTGCTTTGTTCCAGGCTGGATGGTTACTTCCGCATAATTCAAAGAACGGAAAGCGCCCACTTACTTTGTTTTAAAAAATAAAGCGCCCACTTACCCCACGTTATGATTCATGGATGGCGAATAAATATACCCCGTCTCATTAGTGGGCTTGTGAAATTATGCATGTGCCCCTCCCTTCTCCGACATGGCATCATCCTATCTACCGTGTCCGTCGAAGCCTGGGAGAATCACAGTCACGGATGGATGGATCGGTGGTTGCATGCATTTTTTATTACTGCTCGGTCCAAAAAAAAAAGCTGATTTTCACTCACGTTGACTGCAGGATCACATCTTTTATGAGACAATAATTATAAAATACAAACAAAAAGTGCTACTGAAGCCAAACCTAAAATATTTCACCAATTAAACAAGGTTATAGCACAGTTTCATAGATTATTATAGTCTTTCCTGCACCCACCATTTTCCTCCCCTAATGGAGCTTGACGTCCGCCAGGCTCGTCCGCACCTGTTCGGCATCAGCACAAGACAGCGGCAACACCAAAGGGCTATTGGTATTTCTTAGCGTTAGCAGAAAAGTCCGCAAGCGCATGGAATTACCATTCTAGTATTTCACCCAGTGGTATTCAGGGTATCGTATTTCCACAGGGAACAGAGGTATCTCTCTTCTAGCTAATTCGTCCAAGGACAACACAAAGATAGCTGATAAGGGTAGAGAAGGATTCCTATGGCATTAGGTCTAAGGATAGATAAACTCTACTCATCTTGCTTACTTCAAGACCGGATGACACTTGGTCTGCCAAGTGTTGCCGGCCTACGGCTCTCCGCCATACACGAGACACCGGGATTACAAGGGACGGATAGGGCTGTCATCACCTGCCGCCTACCACCTCGTCCGTCCGTGTACGAGGCAAACAAAGGTAACCTCTTGATGAGGACATCGCCAAGATGGAGTCGAGGACGACTCCAATTCAAGAAGGGGAGGATGATGAGGACATGGCCACGCCTACGCCATGGTCTTCTCCAAGTTGCAACTCATCCAACTCAGCTGCCACGTCACCCTCAGATTCAGCAGACACGTCGCCAATGTTTCGGTCATAACTCCCTCATACGACATCGAAACGGGGCGATCTTGGACTTGCTGGAAAGGGGACGATGACGCCGTCATTTTGGATCTAGTCGCAGCTCCAGATGGCCCGTGGATCATTCGGTGTGACCACGGCAAGGTGTTGCATCACCTGCTTTGGGCCAACTTGGCCATGTATCGAAGTCGGGCCTTAAGCCCAAGTTGTGGGCGCCTCCATGCTGGTCGCCCCCAACCCTAGCATCCTTCCTCGCGATATAAACTCAGTAGTCACCGCCGTTTAGACTCGGGTTTTGTTTAGTTCAAGTTTTCCAAATGAAACTTCGATTGATTCATTGTAACTCACGAAGGCGATTCTTTTTCTGGTGATCCGGGGCCCCCATTCTTGTTCGTCACCACCGTGTCGATTAGTCCTTTTGTGATCAGAACTTGAACCTCATATTCATAATCGCTTCATTCATATTTGCAATATTCGGTTTGCGTGTTTACCTGTTCTTGCTTGTGTTCTTCGATTCGCTTGTAGGAAAAGCCTTCTTGGCGAGGTCAATCAAGTCGTGCTTGGTTGATAACCATCGGAGCTGTGGTGTAGAGGTTGCAGGGTTCAAATTGTGTTGATTTGAAGCCGGATCGTTAGCGTCGAGTTCTCCACAAATCGAATTTATCCCTTACCTCACGGAAGATCGGGCCGGTGCTCATCGGTTGGTATCAAATTTCCGTGTTTATCATTTGCGAGGTATCATCTCGTTTGTCTTAGATTCATATTTGTTCATTACCTAGAGTCTACAAAAAGCCCAAAAAGATTTCAATTTTTGCTATCCTATCACCCTTTTGTGCCTTGCAATTTCATTTTTAGATTGCCTTGTTGAGTTTGTGTCCATGGTCGAGTCTAGTTCTTTGGTTTAGGATTGTGTTCGTCATCGTAGTTCAATTGCCCGCTTCTTTGTGATTTGTGTTTTCCGTCGCTATCATATCCACTATTTCCCAAACAACAAGTCGAAGCCACCACATCACTCGACTTGCCCTCGCTAGACGCCTTGTGTGATTTCTACTCGCCGCAAGAAAACCCTAGATAGGTTACCAGCCGCTCATATTTCTCCCCGCATCGCAACCCTCCGTACATCATCCGGCGAATACCTACCGCTATTCCTCACGGGGAAGAGATTGATCCTATGATCGGTGTGGGAGTTTAGGGACGCTTTTGCCCTAAACCACCACCGGTTGTGCCTTTCAAAAAAACATAACTTGAGGTACCTTGAGTAAAACAGGGCATAACTTTCGCTCGTTTGTCGAAAAAATCTGAAATTTTTTTCTCGAGATTCTTGACTTCATGTGGGGCTGACCCAAACTTGTTGTTGGCATTTCTTAGCGCAATCACTAGAAATAGGTTTAGAACCCATCTCTAATGACGGCGCCTCGAAATGCGCCGTTGATATTCTAAGTGAAACCACCATGTCGGTGATCACACTAGGCACATCAACGGTGATAGACCTTGCCATAGTTGATATTTCACCCAGATCTATCATTGTAGCGTTTCACCCGGAAGTATTCGTGGTATCGTTGTTTATATTTTCCCAAAGAAAGGCATGTATGTAAGAAGCTAGCATGGCATCTAAATATTGAAATATGAATATGCAATATCCAACTTGATCATACAGGGGTAAACAATATGGTTTTAAGATAGTGTGACACACACACATGAAGCCACCTCAAAGGATAAAGAAAATAGATAAAGAATAAAAGAATAACCTAATGGAGTAGTCTAGTAGTTCTAGTCATGGTCAATACAAATGAATATAGCTAATGTCACAAGAGCACATGATATAAGAATGGTTAAGTCTAGTATAACAGGGAGACCCCACCGGGTAGTCTCAAGTACCCACCAAGGCATTTACGAACTCCTACACGGCGATACACACGTGGGGGGATTACAAAGGATGGACAAAGCTGTCACTACCCAGCCGCCTACCCCCACAATCTGGGCACCACGCCCACATACAAGGCAATTACTCATGTCTCCCCAGGATCCCCACCCTACGGATGGACGGACTAAGACATAAGCAAACCCGAAGGAACGATGAACCGTTATCCCACCTCTAATCATGTAAGCAATGTGAGCGATGATGAACAAGTATGAACATATCAAGATCAAGATATATAGACTATATGCTAGTTCATATATCAAGACTATAACATGAACAAGACTATACTCTATTCAAATGTTAGACCATAAATAAAGAATAAAGACTAGCAAATAGAAGAATGCTCCATAAGAGAGATGTATTACCAAATAGCACTGCTTCTAGGAGACAAGCCCTCCTTGTAGCTCTTCTACTCCAAGCTCTAACCAAAGAAGAAGAAGAAGAAGAAGAAGTGTGGTGGTAGAGTGAGGTGGTGTTGCTGAGGTGTGGACTCCAAGGTGGTGTGTGTTGAGAGAGAGAGAGAGGGTCCTACTTATACAAGTGAGAGAGGGGGCTAAGTGCTAAAACACACCAAACTGACCTCCTTTTCTTGTGACTTTGAAGAGGATTATTAGTTCAGTTTTATCGCAGCAGCCTCTGTTGACACCAAAAAATGTCCGAGCATTGTTTTGGGAATTTAGACGTGGCAAGAAGGTCATAGACATGGTGAGAGTGCAACAATAAGGCCAAACGATCAACGAATTTGGCGGAGAAGACGGCGAGCCGTGATGGATCGTCGGGCCGGGCCCGGGGGACTGCGCGTGGCGCGTCGATGCAAAGACGTCGGGCGCTTCGGCGCCCGAGGCGAAGCATGTTGCACACGTCGGACGCTTAGCTCCGCCGCGTCGACGGTCGCCTCGGGCGTCGGCGCGATCCCAGCCGTGGGTGCCTGCGGACTACGCCCCGGAGACACGTCGACGCTGGGTCGGGCGTCTGACGCCCAGCGTCCGGCGACCCTTACGCGTGCGAGCACTCTATTCCGCGTCCGCGCGAAAGCCGCTAAGCCTCTGGGGCACTCTGGCGATTCGCGCTCGGTGTCCGAACCAATCGTGTTTTGATCGGGTTTTTGGAAACGTTTCGTGATTGGAAACGTTTTTGGATGGTTTCCTAAAGGGATAAGACCACCCCCCCCTCTATATAATAAGAGGTTCATGGCGATTTGATCCCATCTACATGCAATAAACACAAACCAATCAACTACCTCTCTTTACCTAATTTCTCTCCTCTTCCTCTCTCTTTCTTCGGCCATTTGCTGCCATGAACAGTGATCGACGCCCGACGAAGCCCTAGAGCGGTCGGCCGGCTAGGGCAGCCCATATAAATTGTTGTGCGCCCTCACGGGGTCCATCCCGGGCATGTGGAGTTTCGGGTTTCAAGAGACTTCATCGGTGTGTCTTGCGTATCGCGCTCCCGGCGAGGCTCCTTCGACAACGTGTCTTGCGTATCACGCTCATCGGTGGAGACACAAGGTCCAGGTGTGGATATCCCTAGGCGCCGGCCGATTCTCAAATTCGGCTTGCCCTATTTCGGCGATCTAGCTCTTTATTTGGTGTGTTACCGATTTAATTGTCAACACACTTTTTGGTGACTCCGCTGGGGAAGAAGAAGTGCTTCGCTATAATTTACAGCCGAATCTATCTGCCCTAGCCGTATTCATAATTTATCTATCTATTATTTGTTGCATCTGATCGTCGTGTCAAAAGCGAGCAGCAAATCAGACCCCAAAGACCGATTTAACTGCACGCAAAAATCACCGATCCTGATTGAAGCCTCGTCCACCAGGACTGACGTGAACCAAGATCAAGATTTTTCTTGAGGCGGGTATCATCGTTATAGTGGAAAAAAGTCAGACACAGAAGGTTGTAAGTGCGTGACATATATTTATATATACATATAGCACTTCTGTGTATTGTCGGCTTGTCACTACCATAGGTGGATGCTTGCGTGGTTCTCGTGTTGCTACTTTTGTTATCGTAAGGATCAAGCAAACAGAAACCTGCTACACGCTGCACTACTAGTTATTTTTGGAAATCACCGTTCCAAGCTAGAAGGTGTGGACATCAAGCTGGTGTTTCCATATTTTGTTACGTGGAATCAAGAATATTTAAGGCTTTTTTTTTTTACAAACATATGGGGGCATACCAGAATGCAAATTCAGTATACTGTAATTACCCCGAGGTATAATTTGCAAACGCATCTCATGATTACAATAATTATTTTGCAACTGACATAAATTCTCATGTTGATGTTGCTAGTTATAATGATGCTAGATATGTTCCATCGGCTATTTCTGTTGACAAAGAGCCGATGTATGCTGAAAATTTATTGAGTTTTAATTCTTCTAGCAACATATACATTCATATACATTGGCTATAAGTTCACAACGTGACATGCCAATGCATGATAATATGAACTATTCAGTCAATTACTATACGAGTTCAGCATCATATGCAGGAACTAATACTCATAATTCTGTTGTATGTGACCATAGCCGAATCAATGCAAATTCAACGCCTTATGTCAATGCCTCTATTCATGACTCGGCTTCACATGATAGCCGATTCAATGAAAGTTTGGCAAGGTACGCTCGGAGAGAAGCTGATTTTGATGAGGTAATGTCGAGAGTTTCGAGAAAATGCAAAAGAAGCAAAACAAGGACTTTTTACAAAAATACCTCGGAATATAGGAAAGAAAGAAGGGTTACATGCTCCCTCGAATCGGTCAAGCCAACTTTAAAGTTGGCTGAACCGATTCTCGCTTCTGTAATAAGCTAGCCGTGCCAATGTCAATCGGCCACCCGAATCGTAACCCATTCAGCTAGGCCGACTTCCCGGTCGGCTAAGCCGATGGCCTTTGGCACCTTTGCACGAATCGGCCAAGCCCGGTTTCTCGATTGGCTAAGCCGATTGCCTCTAGCAATCAATCCAAATTGGTCTCTTCGGCATCGAAACCGATAAGACCAGTTCAGAGAAGATGCACATTCTTCACCTTGCGACAAGGCACTTTCCATGGCTGAGATTTTGGAGAAAAATAATCCAGCTATTTTAATTCGGCCGGGACAAGCCGATTCCGCTATTGAAAAAAAATGTGATAATCGGGCGAGCCTAGAGAACCTAAGAAGGGAAAGCAGGTCTCGGATCGTGAGGCGGTCTTTGGAAAAGTCCAATGACAATCGGAGAGCCTCAAGATCACTCTCAAGTCTTCGAGCTTGGGGGCAAGCCAAACTCCGTGGACAAGCGCGGAAATCATCCACTAACGCTATTGTGCAAAAGGGATTGGTTATTCTGACTTCTAAAGTCTGCCAAATTGATTTTAATGTGGATGTGGATAGAAAAAATCAGCAAGACTGATTTCTCAAATCGGTCAAGCTATTTATGGACAAAAATTGCGAGAACACATATAAAGATGGAGTTACTCGCCCATTATTGCACCAACGTCCTTACCAAAGGAGAATGTGTGCTGATGTGACTCCACGATGAGCAATGCTTACCTCACGGCCGATTGAGATGCAGCCAATCGTGCTTCAATAAGGAAGGACAATTAAGCGGTTTTAAAACTTGCAAATCAGGTCCAACGAAAGGAAGCATCGACAAAGAAAATATATGTGTTAAAGGACAAGAAAGTTCTAATGAATCCTACGAGGAAGGTCGATGAACAGATAATTATCAAAATTCGCTCTACCAGTTCTCCAATCAAGGAATGTAATGGACCGATTGTCAATGACAATCTGGACCAATCAGATGTGGAGAAGATATCAAAGGGTGCTGATGCTAATAGTCATGAAGCTCATAGTAATATATCAACTCCCAAGAACTTCCAACCATCATGGTGCCCTTCGGGTTTGTCGAAGACACAAAAGCACAAACTTCGGCGAGCTCATTACATGAAGCTTAAACAAGAAGGGCTAACGAGAGATAGGGAAAGAAACCTCCAACAAGGATCCAATTATCCCTCGGGCAAGGAAGAAAGAACTTCCTGCTTGTTGTCAAGTCGGCTCGAGTTAATTCGACAGTTGGCTAAGCCGTCATTATCTTTTGGTCAAAATCGGCTAAGCCGGTTTTGTGTCGGCTAAGCCCGAATAATGATGAACCTCTTTGTCTCGACCGAGTCCTAGGTCGGCTAAGCCGACTTTTGAGTCGGCTAAACCGATTCTCTCGAGCGGGGTGCCTTTGGGGTATCTTCAACCGATTCGGCCTCCACAATTATTACTGATATTATTCCTAAACATGTTGGAGAGCCTTCCGAAGATCGAGATGACTCTATGCCCTAGAGTGCTATTTTTCGTGAAGCCAAATAACTCCATGAATCATCTCGAACCGCTATATGTAATGGGCTACATCAACGGCAGATCCTGTTAACAAGATGTTGGTGGATAGTGGCGCTCACGTGAGTTTAATGCCATATTCATTTTATAAGAAGCTAAGCGGATCTGATGAAGACTTAATTAAAACCGAGAGGAAGATCAAAGGTGTTGGAGGCGTTATTCCATTATTCAAGGGACTCACTTCAATGAGGGTTACGGTTGGGAGCAAAACATTGACCACTACCTTCTCCATCGCAGAGGTGCAAGGACGATGCGGGCGGATCTAGGATTTCAATCATGGGGGTACGGGGCGAAAACAATATAGTTCACCAACATGGAAATGACATAATTATATCATTAAACGATGATAAAATAGTTCATATATAGATGGAACAAGTTACATGTTTCCAACTTTCCATAATTCTAATACAAGTTTCCAACTAAAGCTTCACACGCCCCGGTCCGCCATGGCTTGAAAGCGTTTAATGATATTATTGATGTTTTTTGGCGAATGAAATTATTAAATTTCTCAAGAGCTTCATTGTGGGTGCTTGTAATGTCTCCAACATGCGTGTCAAGTTTTTCGGCTGGTTCCATTTTCTAAACCCTCTATTCACAAAAGCATCACCACCAACATAACTAGTTGTATCCGCAAACAAATAACAAACAAAGCGAAGGCAGCATCCTTTTCCACACCGTACTCAAGCCAATCATGCTTGTCAAACCATCTAATAGGAAAGCGGCGCTTACCACCAATTTGTCGTTGTGGAAAATTATATGTCCTTGGGCGGCATGGCCCTTTTTGCAATATATCCTCTTCTCACTTTGCATCTTGCTCATTTGCGAGAATATTGGGCGATGGGGATCCTCTTTCCGGGATCATGCGGAAGGCGATCAACATCATAAATTCCCTCTTCGTCTCTTGTGGCTCATGTATTTCTTCATGATTTTCAGGTCTTGCTTCTTGATCTTCCATCTCCTGTATCTCATGTATTTCTTCCTCACAAGGAATTTCAGGTCCTGCTTCTTGCTGATCATGAGCGATGAGTTGATTTGGAGTGGAAGAAGACACCTTTTGTGCTTTCTGTTTTTGAATGTGAGCATTCCATAGAGATGCAAGATTCTTATTCCTCTTCATGCTGCAAAAATCGGTCAAATTAGAAGAGGAAATTCCACAAACTAGACCTATTGAATCACTTTGCTTCTTGAATGACTAATCTAATGATGACCGATCGGAATAGAACAATACTGAACTTTACCTTCAGATCGTCGGTGGAGCACGGCGTGCGCGCCAGCGTAGCCTTGGACGGCCGGACGGCGGTGGCGGCCGCGAGGCTTCTCACGTCGCGGGGCGTCGATGGGAGGCCCGCGAGCTGTGCCGCGTCGGTAGCGTCGTTTAGGTTTTGCAGCGGCGGGTTGAGGAGCGAGCTATGCGGCGCGTCATTTCGGCCGTCACTTGCCGCTCGGCAGATCGGAAATACTCCTACACAATACGTGTTGTACATTTGGACCTGGGCTGTTTTTGGGCCTCTAGACATGAGTATTAGCTGTTGTATGGGCTGTACATCCACCACTAGACATTTGACAATGTATTTCAAACAATTACAGAGTATATAACTATATATAGTTGATTTTTTTCAGAATTTTTGGGGGACAACTGTACCCCCATGCCCCAACTGTAGATCCGCCAATGGCAAGGGAGCTATAATGTGATTCTTGGACGTGATTGGATTTATAGCAATATATGTGTACCCTCCGGCTTGCATCGGTTCCTCATTCGATTGGGTGGATGATAAAGTTGAGGCTGTTCATGCAGATTCATCGGCCCATGCTGTGGTCGTTGCCCCTTTGCTTGGGTGGCATGGTGATATGATTTGTTTGTCAGGGAGAGATCTTACTAGCTTTGAGACGATGGAGGAGGCGTTGTTTCCACCTCTCTAGAACCGATTGACAATCGGCTCCATATCATTATGCTATGAAAAGTTTATTTGGATAGGGGATAGTCTCGGCCAAATTCTATACCTATGCCTATGTGGAATTCTCCTGTGCCAAAATATTTTATTTCGCTTTCACGCGTTCTCATGTGGATGAATTCATATGGCCGATACTTTGTTATCGCCCTTAGCATGCAACATAGCCGATGAATGTTTACAACCATCGTGCTATTAAGAAAGACCCCTATGGAATTTATTTTAATGACTTTCGGACCGGGGGGGCATGATATATGTGAAGATTAAAATTAGCCCATTATTTGTGCACGCGATTTGATCATGGCCTTTACGTCAAATTTGGTCGATTAAATGTGTTAATCGTGCTCCTAGCTAATTTCATGTAGATGGTCAGCACAGGTCCAATTTTGTTCTTACCGATTCTTGATCATGTTAGCAGCTATTGGGGCTGATCATGTGGAGGCGTTTGGTGATTCATTGCTTGTGGTACAGCAAGTTTCGGTGAATGTCAATGTTTAAATGGATCACTTCGTGCTTGCCTTGATTTAATTGGTAAGTTTGCTGAATTTAAAATTCGGCATATTCCAAAGAGAAGAAAATCATAAGGCTAATTTGCTTGCTCAACGATCTTCTAGTTACATTAAGGATGAAAATTATTTGCATGTAAAAATATATGCAGAGAGCAAACTTGCTTGCTCAACAAGCATCCGGCTTTGATGTGAGAGAAAAATATTTTCATTTACAACATTTGCCGGTGCATGAAAGTTTGCTTGTTTTAGATTCAAGTAATAATTCGGTTCAACCATCTAATTTAGTTGGACAAACCGATGTGGCTTATGATCTGAAACATCGATGTAAACTTCTTTTAAATTGGTCTATTTCTGTTTTAGACAATGGTAGTACCGATTTGGAAGATTGGAGAACTCCTCTTATGTCTTTTTTTATAAGATCCTAGCACTAAAGCGAACAAGAATGTTCGGGCGCTCGCTTTCAAGTATATGTTGCATAATGGTGAGCTCTATGAAAGGATTGCGAAGACTTGTTGCTAAAGTGTTTAGGGACTGATCAAGCAAGAGTGGCAATGGGAGAAGTTCATGAAGGCATTTGTAGTAACGCATCAATCGGCTCCGAAGATGAGGTGGCTATTGAGAAGGGCTGGTTTTTTTTGGCCTACCAATTGCCGATTGTTTTCGCTACTACAAGGGATGTGAAGAGTGTCAACGGTTTGGGAATATTCAACTAGTGCCGGCTGTTATGCTTCATCCTATCATCAAACTGTGGCCTTTTCGTGGTTGAGGACTCGACTTCATTGGCCAAATTCATCCTCCATCCTCAGAAGGGCACAAGTTCGTCTTGGTTGCTACCGACTACTTCACTAAATGGTCGGAAGCGGTGCCATTGAAGAACATGACACACAAGGAGGAACGTCATTTTGGCGAAAGAAGGTAAAGGATTTTGCCGAATCATACAAGATTAAGATGCTCAATTCATCTCCCTATTATGCTCGAGGCCAACGGTCAAGCATAATCTAGTAACAAGACTTTGATCAAGCTTATTAAGAGGTCCTTTCAAAGTGGTCAAGGTAATCTTTGGGAACTCATCTCGTGCTTGAGTCAACCATTTGGAGAACGCCAAGCAAAGGCAATTAACGAGAGGTATCTTAAAAAAATATTTTCCTTGTGTTTAGCTAGAGGCCTAGTGCTCTCCAAACAATGGCCGATGCATGCATCGCCCTTAGAACAAAATGGCCGATATTTAATATCGCCCTTAGCCACTGAACAACCGATATGATGGGCATTCGTGTTGTTTGGTTTTCCTTGTCTTGTTTTCGTGAATTGTGCACTCTTCGCCTCGAAAACGGGGGCTTATGTTGACACCCAAAAATATCCAAGAATTGTTTGGGGAATTTAGATGTGGCAAGAAGGTCATGGACATGGTGAGAGTGCAACAATAAGGCCAAACGATCAACGAATTTGGCGAGAGAAGACGGCGGCGATGGATCGTCTGGCCGGACGCCGAGGCTTCGCTGCGCACGCCTCGATGCAAAGACGCCGGGCGCTCACGACGCCCGGACGGGAGCACGTTGCACGCGTCGGACGCTCAGATCCACGCGGCGTCGGCGGTCGCCTCTCGGCGTCAGCGCGATCCCGGCCCGCGGGTGCCTCGGGCTGCGTCCGGAGACCGCACGTTGACGACGGGCGGGCGTCGGCGCCCAGCGTCCGTACGACCTGCGCGTCGCGGCGCTCTATTCCGCGTCAGCCGGGCGCTCTGGCGCGTCCGGCGCTGCGTGTCGCGCGCTCGGTGTCCGAACCGATCGTGTTTTGATCGGGTTTTTGAAAAACGTTTAGTGATTAGGCGTCTTTAGACGATTTCCTAAAGGGATAAGACCACCCCCCTCTATATAATAAGAGGTTCATGGCCAATTTGATCCCATCTACATCCAATCGACACAAACCAATCTACTACCTCTCTTTAACCTAATTTCTCTCCTCTTCCTCTCTCTTTCTTCGCCGCCGCTGCCATGAACAGGTGATCGACGACGACGAAGCCCTAAAGCAGTCAGGCCGGCTAGGGCAGCCCATAGCTATTATGCGCCCTCACGGGGGTCTATCCCGGGCGTGTGGAGTTCGGGTTTCAAGAGACTTCGTCGGTGTGTCTTGTGTATCGCGCTACCGGCGAGGCTCCTTCGGCGGCGTTCTTGCGTCGCGCTCATCGCTGGAGGAATAAGGTCCAGGTGTGGATATCCCTGGGCGCCGGCCGATTCTCAAATTCGGCTTGCCCTATTTCGAGCGATCTAGCTCTTTATTTGGTGTGTTACCGATTTAATTGTCAACAGCCTCATCAGAATCAGACCGTGGAAATCTGCCAGTCTTTAAATGCTGTGGTAGTCACGTTATATGTTTGTTGATTCCAGGTCAGGCATTGCGTGGAAAAATGCAAACTATGCTCAGATTTGGGAGTACCTCCGCGACGAGTACGAGTTGACCCAAAGATTTGTCAACCTCGATTTTAAGGTGAAGTTTGTCGAGGTAAGAGGACAATCTCTACGCACATTTATTCAGGTTTGCGTAATAATAAGAATAAGAAGTCTTGGATGGAGTCTAAGCGCGGATTGTTTGTCTTTGTGGTTTTGCAGCACAACATCATGTTCCTGGCTTCAGGAGATCCTTAAGAACATGAAGTCGGATTTCCTGGAGTGGCTGATCATCATCCTGATCAGCGTGGAGATATTGATATCTGTCTCTAACATCGCCCAGGAGCAGATGTAGCGTGCATTATGCGATTGTGGGGCCTGAATCCTCATCACCGCGGCTGACACGAACCACATGTTTTTCTGTTTTGTAAAAAGAATACTGATTGATTGATAGTATTTGAGAGTAGAGATGCAGATTGTTAAACCTGCATGGTCGCATAGGTCTAGTCTAGTGACTTTGGTTTAATTTGGATTTTGGAGGGAGGGATTGCAACATGAACCACATTGCGCCGATGGTTGCCAACCAACGAAGCGGCGCGTGCAGAGCACACCCAAGTAACTTGCTTAACTAGGTACCGTCTGTCGTCGTCAATAGCCCAGCGCACGGGTGGCGTGATTACCTTGACGCCGACCCTACGGCATCACTTTCCCGGTATTATTCAAATAACCCTTTTTACCATTTTCCCTTCATTCCGTATTCCATGGCCATACAATAAAACTAGCCTGATAGCAGAAAGAATCGGGCTCTCCACAGGGCTTGGCGTGTTTTTATCGTTGGATCGCTGTGCTTTTGTGCTGCTGCGCTGATATGGCTTGTTGCCTTAGTGTTTTGGCTCCATCGTATCTAGAACGCGGTGGTTTTGCGTGCGGCCACCTTGGCGCCTTTGGGCCTTGGCCGAAACACCAAGGCAATTTGATATGGTTTATACTTACATGGCGCCTTTGAGTTTCGGTATCAACATCGAGGATTTGCTTGGCGAGAACCCCGTGTTTCGGGCTTCTCTGGTGTCCAGGTCGGATCATCTTCATCCTCCATACGACGTTTCTTCACTGGCCTCGGTGTTACCTCTTTGCTCTCGTATTCAGTTTCCTCGTCTGAGGATGAAGTTGAGTCTTCATCACCACTCAGATCCGTAAATTTAGCCTCACGATCTCTATCAGTTGGCTGGTCCGCCATTGGATTCTATGGGAACATAAAGACAATGTGAAGTACTTTAATCATAAACCATATATAGTAGAGTAGTAGTAGTGTAGTAGTAGAGTAGTACTCCCTCTTTCTAAATTCTAAGTCGTTTTGACTTTTTAAATATGTTTATTTTGCTATGCATCTATATAGAATAATATGTCTAGATATATAACTAAATGGATAAACAAAAAAGTGAGAGCGACTTATAATTTAGAAGAGGGAGGGAATACATTAGTAGTATAGGACTAGTAGAGTAGTAAGTAGTAGAGCCATCTTAAAGCGATCATAGGACATATATAATTTAGAAGAGGGAGGGAATACATTGTATTCATCTGAAAACATGATTATATCCTTTTTTTCTTTTACATTAGGAGTAGGTACAAAATTTTTTGAAGAAAAGTAAAAAATGTGTAACCAAATTATAAAAGTCCTTTTTTTCTTCTTCTTTTACATTGGGAGTCCTTTTTTTTTTTTTTGAAAGCGTACCATTGTCACGTATTATATTAAGAGAAGTGAGAATGTTTAAATTACATCCTAATGGGATTTCTTAGCGAGATACCCGGAAACCCATTAGGCGACACACATACAAATGGCACCGGCTCGAACGGTGGCGACACACATACATTGGGAGTCCTGTTCATTAATTCATACTAGTAGGGGCTCATGATATCAATCACTAAGACAAAACAGAGTGCACACAATTAATTAACTAGCCCAACAAGTGCTTCATCTTTGAGATGTAAGTTGATGAGGAATCAAACTCGTATGGACAACACACATGACCCTTACGACGTTCGCCGATTCGCCTGATACAGCCGCTACCGTCGACGTCGATGAGGAGCTCCTGGCCCAGCCACATGGTGGCCACCACGCACCTACTCCGCGGGCAGAAGGCACTCAAAAGTTATCCAGTGCCCCCGTGGGATGTCGCCGCCGGTCGGGCAGCGGCGGCTCACGTCGATTGTCCGGTGCAGAGTCCACTGGCCGGCGTTGTCGTCGGACAGCAGCACCCACCCTGGATCTTGGGGCCCCGAAGGCTCCGTATCAAAGACAGCCGGTCGTCGCCGGACGTTGCCAGGATGGATTCGCGTTCAGGAAGCTGGCATGGCCATTGCTGATGCATGGGCGGCAGCTCCGTCGTCCATGTCCGGCCAGTGCGGACGTCGAGGGCAAACACATGTGACGGCAACCCCACGCCCGGCTAGCCAGTACACGACAGCGTCCTCGTCCGGCGAGACCACCGCCGTTCTCCGGTGATCCGTCCGCACGCAGAAACCAGCCGGCACCAACTCGCCGTCGCTGAAAGACGACTGGACGACTGGACCCCACACCCGAGCGGCGGCCCTGTCGCCGCCGGACGTGGAGACGAAGATCCTCTGGTACGCCAAAGATTTTCCATTCAGAAGCATCATACTGCTATCGTCGTAGTATTTCCTTCTGTGCACGGCGAGTATCCACACAGCCGGTTCATCGACGGAGGGTGAGGAGGAGCCGCCGGCGGTGAGCAAGATGTACGTGTTCCGCCTGCCTGCTGCGGCGGGGATAATTGTGCAGTATCCGGTCACGGGGTTGCACAGGCAAAGACGGCTGACGCTTCTTCTGCTTCTTGCTGTGAGCAGGAATAGGATGAACCCATCTCTCGACGACACCAATGTTGGGAGCGCGCCGGCGGACGCAGCGGCCGGAATCAACGAGTTGGCCGGAGTCTTCATGTTTCTTAGAAAATGGACCCAGCCGCAGCCATTCGACGGCGACGGGAGCGCGGACTGGAACGGCCCCGGCGTGCGCTGCAGCCACTGCCACGCTGCTGCCTCTCCGTCGTCGTTGTGGAAGAAGATGCCGAGCAGCAGGCTGGGGCGAAAGAAGCGGTCGAGGTGAGGACCGAGGATGGAGACGTTGTCGACGATGGCGCGCCGCCATGGCTTGCAGACGCCGGCGCAGCAGACGACCGCGGCGGGTTCCAGGCGGAGAAGGATCTCTAGGAAGAGATCATTCGGTAGCGATGCGGCCCACGTGTCCACGGCGTCCGGGCGATCTCGATGTTCTTGGACTTGTGGCGCCGGCGCCGGCGATCCAAGAGAAGATGGCGACGGTGCATGCTTGGATTGTGGAAGCAGGCAGCTGAATAACTTCCGTAACATTACTTATTTTATTGGCGATTATGACGTGCACCGAATTTGCCAGTACCAGATTTCATATATATACAGATAGACGTGCCAGTGTCAGATTTCTAAATTTGAAATACGAATCACAAGATTTACCATGTAGATTTTGGCCATAATAATATAGACTTTCCAAAATCATACTACCAAATACATGACATATTCAACATTCAAATTTACATGTTTTGCAATACGAATCACAAGATTTACCATGTAGGTTTTGGCAAACTCTTGGCAATGGCAGTTTGGAATATGTTCTCAAGCTCCACGATTAACTCTCTTTTATTTGTTTTTCCTTGTATAAAAGAGGGCAGAATATCTACAAACTTCGCCATCGCAGACAGCGCGACCTAAACGCATCACAACTTACTCCAGAAATAATAATAATTAATATAGTGCGCGCTTACATATTGCACATTTGCACCAACCGGTTCTCGGGCATTAACACGCGCGTTAAAAGAAAAAAAGAACTCCACTTCAGAAATATGCCCAGCCCAGATATCCTGTGCTGCTCCAGGCTAAATATAACCAAATGCACCCACCACATACAGGAGTCAGGAGAACAAGTAACCAAGAATACAAAGGCGCAGCAGTGTACACAAAAAAACATAGAAGCAGCTCCATGCATCATTGGGTACCAAGGTTACCATTACAGTAGATGCTGTTTGGATAGAGGCTTCCTATAGGCATGGCTCACTTGCAACTATAAGCAGCCACAACTGGGGAATAATCGGAACATGACAATCCGCCAATAATATTGGACCCAATCGATCATGCGTCCAAGCTACAGACGAGACGCCTTACTCACACCACTGCCAACCACTATGACTCATCACATGAACCGGAGATGTGCACCAACAAGGCACGATGGGTATTGGGGCTCACGCGGGCACCATGGGCCACCCATCCTGCAATCAGGTGCTCCTTGGTTGGCTTAGTCTTGATGAAAGATTCGCGGCTGAACAGAGCCTGCGGCAAAGACAACCGCATTCTTGATTATTCGACCCTGGGAGGTTTATGTAGCTGATAGCGAGACACGGTCACTTGAGCACTTGTGTACCTTGGTGTAGACGTGGACATTGGTTAGGTTTTCTGGGACTTTCCAGCGCTTGAAATGCTCCAGCGCCACCACCAGGTGGAACAGCTTCGGCGCCAGGCTAAGATCAACAGCTGATACCTTCTCCCCGTTGATATAGGGGTGCCCCTGCAAACAGAACAACATTGGTATTGGTAGTGACGTCAGGGTAGGGAAGGCCCGGTTCAGTCAGATGAGATTGTAATACTGGGGCCACATGGCAATGCACCTTGTCAAACCAAAATTATTGACATGTGTCATATTCATGTCCAAACAGGTTAAGTGCACAGAGTGAGACGTGGACGTGGGCACCATACCATGAAAAAAAGACCCTGGAAACATGTGTTGTCTCCATTCCCTTGCTGAAAGCAGTAGCCATATCAAACATAAATAGGTCAAGCATTTATAGCTTACGTGAACTTTGAGATGCAACTCCAGCGCCTGTAGCTCATACAGAAGTGCCTTCTCTGAACCATCTTTACCATCCTTGCTCATCAAGAACTTGACAAAGGTTGGGAAAATCTTTGATCCCCTGATATCACAACCGTATCAAATCATCAGTCATAAGCATTAAGATAGCCACTGAAGTTCAAAACTTAAAATGTACAGCAACACAAGAACCCAAAGTAATGCTTCAGCAGAAACCTAACAAAGAAGTTGGCAATCTTGCAATTTACAAGTATTTTAAATGCTAAAAATCAATCAATTGTGTGGCAGGTGGTACAGCTGCTTCCCACTGAAACTTATGATCCATACCTGAGAAATGCATTGCCTTCCTTTTTTCCTTAAGCAGGTATTCTATCGAGCCCTCAAGCCTTTAGCCCCACCCCCAAAAAAAACTATACAGGACTAAATATATATAGCAAGGATCTTTAGAAACAAGCAACAGTTGAACTTAGGCCCCACTTGGAACATGGAACTTTCACATTAAAATATTTTAAATTCCCTAGGAATTCATACATAGCCTAGTACTCCGTAGTAAGATGGATATGAGGAAGACATCTTACACTGATGCATATTGTGGAGGGGTGATCAGAGATGGAGTTGGGTACTTCTTCTCAATGACTTGGGTGATCACATCAGAATCAGCAATCCATTTGCCATCACCACCGTTATAGACAGGCACCATACCCTGTGGGCTGAACTTCAGAAACCTGAAAGAGTCATTATAGTAGGTCAGATGTAAAGATCACAAGCGGACAAAACCCCAGAGTTCAAATTGGCTAAATTAACTAAAAATTTCAGAAGCTGCAAAATCTTGTTCCATCTTCAAATTTAGAAAGTCATACCCCAGAGTTCAAATTGGCTAAATTAACTAAAAATTTCAGAAGCTGCAAAATCTTGTTCCATCTTCAAATTTAGAAAGTCATACCCCAGAGTTCAAATTGGCTAAATTAACTGAAATTTTCAGAAGCTGCAAAATCTTATTCCATCTTCAAATTTAGAAAGCCATTATAAACTCACTTGAAAGGGCTGCATAATTCCAAAGTGCCAGCATTTGAGAAGCTCGTTTTGGTAGTTTCAATAATTAATGGATGGATTGTACGGTGAAAAACTAATATGGTGATGGCAAATGGATTGCTCCTAAACTGGCTGTGATCCAAGTACACCAGAACTCAATCCATTCAAGAAGACATGCAACTTTACCAGACAAGATGCTGAATGTTTGGATTTTCTGGACTATTGAGATCCACCTGAATGCTGTAAAACTTACTCAGTTTTGTCTTTGCTAATGCCAAGATAGGGGCGATGCCCTTTAACTCTAAAAAAAAAAAAGATACTGAATGTTCACTGTTGAACAACAGTATGTGTTTATGTTCTTTCTCTTTTTTTTTTGACAACATGTGATTATGTTCTTTCACAGCCTTTTAAGTCCCAAAATAAATATGCACAAGTATTCCAACACAAGTCTAGGCTACAGCTTGTTCCTAAACACTAGAGAAGAATTCAATGATGAGATAATGAGATCAATTCAGTCCATTATATGAGCTGATTAGTATAGAATCCAAGACTAAGCAGTGTTTATTTCAATGCCACTTCTAGGATACAATTCAGTTAAACCAATGAAATCTACCAAATCCAATCCACTAAATATAATCTAAAATTTCTAAACCTAAACAAGCAGAAAGCACAAAGATTCTGTCTTGTACCATTCGTCCCTTCCTGGTCCACTACCAGTCTATCGACGAAACTATGAAAAGTACAGCAGAGAAATCTCTACCCAGACAACTTGAGTGTCGAAAATAAGACACGACCTCAATAGCATTTTGTCAACTAGTTGTCAGACCCGGCAGGGTACTGCTCTGGAAAATAAATAGGAAAGGTAAACGAGATGGACCATGCAGGCTTGTTGCTGAGGTCAATGAGCCTCATCTTGTAAGGGACTTTCTTCTCCTCCAGAGTGAGCAGCACCCTCTGTGAGAATGGACCTGGCAATTCCATCAAGCCATCCAAACCAAACCAAGGTCAGCGAAACAGGTAGGGTAATTTGGGTCAGATCGGACGGGGAAATGAGAGCGAGATGTGGTTTTAAAAGATGAGAAGAGGCAAGGGGCATGAGCACTCACAGTCTCAAGCTTGTCAGGAGCCCCAACAGCGGCCTTCACGCACACCTCCACGGCCGTAGTGATGGACAGTGGCCATTGGAGATTGCGCGCCACTGACACTGTCAAAGAGAGCATCAATGATAGCAGCAGAATCAGGAGCGCCCCTGTGGTGTTCCTGCGCCCTGCAGCCATTGGTGTAGCTATCCCAAGCTTCCCCTGTCAGTGCTTCTTGGATGATGTGTTGCATGGGCCCAGTTATATATACAAAGTAAACCCGATAGGTTGCAGGCCGTTCACTATCTCTTCTATATTTATATTTATATTTGTATCTATATATCTATTACTCTATCTCTAATGTATCTATATCTATAATAATATACTTATAATATATCTTTATATCTACTGTCTACTACTTAATAATATAATAATAATACTTAACAATATAACAATAATATTTGTATCTATATATCTATTACTCTATCTCTAATGTATCTATATCTATAATAATATACTTAATATATCTTTATATCTACTGTCTACTACTTAATAATATAACAATAATATATTCTTCTATATCTCTATATCTACTACTTAATAATATAATAATAGTACTAAACAATATAACAATAATATATTCTTCTATATCTCTATATCTCTAATGTATCTATATCTATAATAATATACTTATAATATATCTTTATATCTACTGTCTACTACTTAATAATATAATAATAGTACTAATAATATAATCGCTATATCTACTATCTACTACTTAATAATATATGTATCCATATCTCTATTCTTCTGTTTATATTCTTTGACGGCCTTTTTAAATCCCAAACGAGAAAAAGAATGTACAAAAGTATTACAAGAGTGCTGTAGCCAGCTACAGCTTGTCCCTGAAAACTAGAGCAGAATTCACTGATGAGACGATGATGAATTCAGTCGGATACATGGGGCTGAATTGTATATAATGCAAGACTAAGCAGTGTGGATTTCAATGCCAGTCCCAGGTACAGGTCAGTCAGATCAAGGAACTCTACAACATCCAACGGGTCTACTAAATATCAGCTATATCTCGACAGCAGAAAGGTTCTGTCTCATATGCTGTTGCCACTCCAATACCAGTCTACCACACTTAACCTCCAAAAAAATGAAGTCAGGACAGCAGAGAAATATCTGCCCCCAAAACAATTCGAACGAAAAGAAAATAAGACACCATCTAGGTAGCACTTTGCCAATTAGTCAGACACTTCAGAATGCTGTAATGGAAAATAATAAAAGAGTGAAAAGAGAGTAAGAGAGTAGAGACAGACCATTTAGGAGATTGAGCTCCATCTGGTAGGGAGCCCCTCATTTCCCTCCAGCATGAAGTAACCTCTACGAGAAGGGGTCTACCACACCGAACCTCTGAAAACGAAGTCAAGACAGCAGAGAAATTTCTGCCCCAAAACAATTGGACTGTAGAAAAAAAAGGACATGAACAGAGTAGCAATTTGACAATCACTCATCAGATATTGTTGAATACTGCACCAAACATTTTCATTAACATGTGCTTGAGGGGAAAAAAATCCAGGTCAGAAATATGCCCATATATAGAAGATAACCTGATGCTCAGGCTATCACCAATTCACCACAGGAGAACAGACAATCATGAAAGCAAGGCACAACAGAATGCACACCACAAGCATAAAAAGCAGCTCCATTATTTCATATCCACATTACAGTAGCATAGGATCAAGAGATGCCCATGGTCTCAAACGCAACCGGCAACAGAAGGTAAGATGCACAATTGCATCAGCCAGAACTGAGTACTCGAGGCACGTCACTACATTATTCCAACTGAATCGTGCATCTAGGCTACAGACGCGCCACCTATCCACACCACTGACAACGACTGATCAGATAAACAGATGGAGTCCACCAGGTAGCACCGAAGCAGAAGGCGCTTATGCATTCACCTTGGGTGCCCATCCTGCAATCACGTGCTCCTCGGATGGCTTAGTCTTGACAAAAGATTCACGGCTGAAAAGAGCCTGCGCAAAGACAAAAGTGAGCTCGATTATTTGATTCTGTAGTACAGGTTATGGAGTTGATAGTTAGA
The DNA here is from genome assembly GCA_015847255.1 of Hyparrhenia diplandra. Lineage (NCBI taxonomy): Eukaryota > Viridiplantae > Streptophyta > Magnoliopsida > Poales > Poaceae > Hyparrhenia > Hyparrhenia diplandra. Next base: position 30,887 of record JADLZK010012250.1, on the reverse strand, counting down.
TGCAATCAGTTGAACACTTGTGTACCTTGGTGTAGGCGTGGACGTTGGTTAGATTTTCTGGGATCTTCCAGCCTTTGAAATGCCCCAGTGCGACCTCGAGGTGGAAGAGCTTTGGCCCCAGGCTAAGATCAGCCGCTGACACGTTCTCCCCGTTGATGTAGGGGCCCTGCGCAAACACCAGAGTATTGATGATGACGTTAGGAAATGCATGGTTCAATAAATTTGATGGTGAGACTAAGCAATGCCAGAGCATCAAGTCATCAAATCAAACCAAAAATGATCTGTGTCATATCCAAACAGGTTAAGTGCACAGAAGAATGTGTTGTGTCTATTTCCCTGCTGAAAGCAGCAGCCATGTCAAACAGTAAGAGGTCAAGCATCCAACTTACATGAGCTTTGAGGTGCTCATCCAGTGCCTGAAGTTCATCCAAAAGCGCCTTTTCTGAACCATCATTAGGATCCTTGCTCTTCAAGAACTTGACAAAGGCTGGGAAAATCTTTGATCCCCTGTCATCATAATTCACAACTATATCAGATAACGTGGCATAAGCACTAAGACAATTGCTGAAGCTCAAAATTGAAATGTACAGCAACACAATAACCCAAAATCATGCTTCAGAAGAAACCTAATAGAAACCCATGACCAGTATGCCTCAGAAACTTTTTTTTTCTTTAGTATAGGTATATTGCCTGTGAAAATTACAAGCAAAACGCTACTAGATTATTGTGATAATTCAGGTGCATGAATTATGAAGTACCAGCTATTTGAACATAATACACCTCTGAAATGAATGCAGATACAACTAAGATCTCAGCCATTTAAACAATATAATAATAATAATGATTCCAGAACTTAAGCCCCATTCAGAATGGGGGTTTCAAGTCAAACTGTTTAACAATTAACAAACCATAGGAATTAAGAGAAATCGAGAATCACCCATGTTCAAACATAGCCTTAACTACTCCCCTAGCAAGATGGATGTTAGAAGACAACTTACACTGACGATATTCTGGAGGGGTGACCAGAGATGGAGTTGGGAACTTCTCCTCAATGACTTGGGTGATTACATCAGAGTCAGCAATGCATTTACCATCATCACCTTTGAGCACAGGCACCTTACCCTCTGGGTTAATCTCCAGAAACCTGAAAGAGCCATTACAGTAGGTTAGATGTAAATATTACAAACAGACCAAAAAAATTACAAACAGACCGAAAAAAAAAAAAACAGAGACTAAATGGACTTAATTACACCCTTGGCTCATTGAAAAAAAAAAAAAAAAGAATTGAAGCTGCAAATCCTCTTCAATCTACAAAGTATGAATTCATATGAAATGGGTGCATAATTCCAAAAGTGCCATTGCCAGCACAAATTTGAGAAGCACATTTTGCCAATTCCAATATTTCCATAAAGTGATGGCTTGTACTGTGAAAAAAAAAAAAAAAAAACTCAAGCCTTCCCTAGCGCGCGCATAAGCTGTCTGGATTCCAAGTAAACCACTAGAACTCTAATTCATCAGGGAAGACATATGCAACTGTACCAGACAAGATACTGAGTGTTTGCTGCTGAGCAAAGGTCTGGGGTTTATGTGCTGAGAACTGACAGCTTTAAGTTCTCCACAATTAAAAAAAAGTGCATATGAGTTCCCAGGTAAATCTACTAACCAGTGTCATACAGTAAAAATAGAGGCAGTATTAAGCTACAGGTACAGCTCTTGCCTGAACCTTTTTTTTTTAAAAAGCAAAGACCGGAGAGACCAATTCAGCAGGGCACATTGGGGCCGAACATGACAGAATTCATGACTAAGCCGTGTGGATTTTTCCAGTGCTGCTAGTTGCTACTCCAAGTCAGTCAGATGAGTAAGGAAATCTACCACATCCAACGAATCCACTAAAAACCATCCACAGCAGACTGACTCAAAGCAAACAAGGAGACAGCACAAAGATTCACTGTCGCAAATACTGTTCTGTTCCCAGTCTACCACAGTGACTCAGTGAGTTAACCGTACTTGTGTGGAAATGAAGTCAAGACAGCAAAGATGTTATTAAAAAAAAAGGACACGGCGTGAGCGGCGTTTTGTCAAATCGGTTGTAAGACACCTTGTGCACAACAGCAAAACACTCATCTGGAAAATATAATACTAATACTAAGTTGCGCAAATGGAACAGAGGGAGAGAGAGAGACCAGAGACGGACCATTCGGGCTTGTTGCCGAGGTCGACGAGCTTGACCTCGTAGGGTACCTTCTTCTCCTCAAGCGTGAGCAGCACCCTCTGCGAGAACGGGCCTGCCAATGAAAGCAGCAGCAGGTTCCAGTTCCAGTCCCATCCAATCCAAACCAAACCAGGGTCAGCGAGAGCAGCTAGGGTTCCGGGCGAAATCGAACGCGGAAAACGGGGACGGGGAGGAGAGGAGCACTCACAGTCGCCGAGCGTGTCGGGCTTCCCCGCCGCGGCCTTCACGCACACCTCCACAGCGGCCATGGCGACGATATCGTTCGCTTCCGCTTGCTTCCTTCCTTCCTGGCTTCCTTCCTCCCGGTCGATCTGACGAGGCGAGGTTTTTGCTTGCTGCTTTGCGATGAGCCGGCGGTGAGGATGAGGAGATCCACCGGCAGTTATAGCAGGAGAGGGCAGAGGATCGCAGCGCCGGACAGGGGAGAGATGGGCGCCCGTGAGTCGCTGGCGTGTGGGTCCAGCGGACGGTCCTACTCGCGGGCCCACGGTTCTGGAGCCTTCGGGAACCGGGACGGGTTTTTTTTTTTTGAAAATGGAACCGGGACGTGTTTGTGGCCTCGTGGTGGAGGGGTTTTGGTAGCACTAGCACACGAACCGAATCTCGCGTGCGGGCCGCGTGCAGGAGTTTGTAACCAGATGATCTTCTTTTTATGTACCAACGTCTGAACCGAGACGAGACAAAAAAGATTCCTCTGTGCGCACTGCTGGTGCTTTGGCCACCGACGTGGCTTTCCTTCTCATTTCTTCCGACATGAATGTATGGAGACGGAGAATGGGACTCTTTCCTCCGTTGCCGCCGACAGTGTCATTTTCAACTCTAAAATTAAATGTATATAAATGTTAGTATTTATAGTGTATAATAACTAGTATTATAAGATAAGATAAATCACCAATTATTGTCCACAATGAACATATTTGGAGATACAAATGTTGCCAAGGAGTTTTTTTTTTTTTTTTTTTTTACAAATCTAGTCAAACTTAAGTAAAAAAATTGGTCGGTACCATTTGCATAGCAACACTCTTGTGTGTGTGTGTTTTTTGGGCTTGTCACCTCCGAAGATTGTTGTAAACTATTCCCTCTCCCCAGAAAAAACAAGGTAACATGTGCATGTGCATGGCTAGTTCCTCTTTTTCTTAATTGGTTGAGTTCATAATTTCAATGTTTTTTGGGGTTGAGTTCAAAACCTTTTTCTTTGCATAGATCTTTAGATTTGTAGTAACTTGAAGTCAAAGTTTGTTGGTCAACCTTAGATTTATTAACTTGCAAATGATTTTGCCCTGCTTCTTGTGTTTTTTATATTCATAACCTAAAAAGTCGCATGATTCAAGTTTAAAGGTATTATATCAAATCCAAAGACCTAAAATTTCAAGTCAGTAAAAGTATAAGCTCGATGTTAAAAATAATCTAAAATATTGGATTTGAAGTTCAAAAGGCTCTCTTAATCCAAAATTGGTTTCAACTTGTTGATTTTGAGTTTGAACTTGCCTTTCATACCTTTTTAACAATGACCGAAAGTGAGTTAAGAATGTGTTGTCGGTTTAAAACATTTGAAATTGCTTCTCGTGAGTGAGTTCAATACCTTTCTTACTTCGTAACATATTTCTACGTACATTAATTGTTTTCTCTCTGAACTTATAATACCTATAGCTAGGTGTCTATCTCTTTCACTTAACGATACCTACAACTAGCTCTCATCTGTATCAATTTTACTGGTATATGTATATATCATTTGAATTGAAAATGATATCTATAGCTACCTCTCTATCTATTTCAATCAACTATATCTAAAACAATACGTTTATCGAACTTTCTATCTTTCTTAGTTATTAATATTTCAATTATCAATACCAAAATTTGTTTTTGTTGGGACCAGTTTCATTGACTTCTAGTTGAACGTTTGCCATGCAAGTGATCGAGCCCCCACGATGTAACTATATTAATTGTAGGAGATAGAAAGATTGGTTCTCAAGAAGAAAAAAAGATGTGGTGTAAGTTATTGCGAGAGATATAAAAGAGATATTTTTTAGAAAATAAAGGAAATGATAAGTCAAACAAACCCTTCATTATATAATTTTATGTAATAACAATCTCTAAATCTAAACATATCTGCGTAACATCTTTCTATCATTGATCGATGATAACTACAGTAGGAGATTTCCCTACCACGAGCACGCCCCCCGTTGGCCTATAAAAACATCGTCCCACGCTCCACGAACATCTCCACGAGAAGATCCATGGCCGCGAGCGAGTGGTCTTCTCTCGGTCGGTCCTCCCTCGGATGCTCCTCTCCTCGACACGAAGAACTCGCCGTGAGGGAGGGAGAAGAGAGTCTCGACCCGCAGGGCCCCACCGTCCACATTCCAAGTCGAAGAAAAGTATTAAGCTCGATGTTAAAAATAATGTAAAATATTGGATTTAAAGTTCAAAAGGCTCTCTTTATCCAAAATCGGATTCAAATTGTTGATTTTGAGTTTAAACTTGCCTTTCATACCTTTTACCAATGACCGAAAGTGAGTCAAGAATGTGTTGTCGGATTAAAACATTTGAAATTGCTTCTCGTGAGTGAGTTCAATACCTTTCTTATACTTCGTAACATATTCTACATTAATTGTTTTCTTTTAGGAAAGTATTGTCTTTGAACTTGTTCTCAAAAAAAAAAAATATTGTCTTTGAACTTATAATACCTATAGCTAGGCGTCTCTCTCTTTCACTTAACGATACCTACAACTAGCTCTCATCTCTTTCAATTTTCTAGTACATGTATATATCATTTGAATTGAAAATGATATCTATAGCTTGCTCTCTATCTACTTCAATTAACTATATCTAAAACAATATATATTTATCTAACTTTCTATCTATCTTAGTTTTTTTGAACACCATAAGGCAAACTTTTATTGATCATAAAGAATAGTTACATCATGTGCAAATCGCACTCAAAATAAAATCTAGAGTTTCATCTAACCAAGTACAAGATGCTTGAGACATAAAAAGCTTGCCTGGCTAATCTATGAGCAACCATATTAGCCTCACGATCACCATGCTTAATTGAAATTTCAGCAAAATCACGCCACATTCTCATACAGTCCTCATAGATTGCCGCCGCCGCCGTAGCCGAAAGCCTTCGTCTTCCATTGTTGACACCACTTCAAGGCAATCAGTTTGGCATACAATGATATCTCAATTATCAATACCAAAAATTTGTTTTTGTTGGGACTAGTTTCGTTGACTTCTAGTTGAACCTTTGCCTTTCTTAATGCAAGTGATCGAGCCCCACCATGTAACGTAACTATATTAATTGTAGGAGATAGAAAGATTGGTTCTCAAGAAGAAAGATGTGGTGCAAGTTATTGCGCGAGATATATTTTTTTAAGAAAAGAAAGGAAATGAAAAGTCAAACAAACCCTTCATTATATCTGCTCTTGACAATTATAATTTAATAATAATAATAATCTCTAAATCTAAGCATATCTGCGTAACATCTTTCTATCAATGATCAATGATCAATGACAACTATAGTAGTAGTACGTAGGAGATTTCAGATTTCCCTACCACGAGCACGCCTCCTGTTCGCCTATAAATACACCGTCCACGCTCGACGAACAGCTCCACAGAAGATCCATGGCCGCCGAGCGAGTGGTCTTCTCCGGTCGGTCCTCCCTCGGATGCTCTTCTCTCCTCGACACGAAGAACTCGCCGTGAGGGAGGGAGAAGAGAGTCTCTGACCACAGGGCCCCACCATCTCCTCCTCCCTGGGCTTTCGCGTCCCATAGGCCCACACCCTTTTCGAACTCGCTCACCCACGCGCCCGTGTGCCCCACTCCACCAGGCCACCACCACGCCACGCACGCGCTCTCTACCGCTCCACACTCACTGACACCATGCCCCACCTCACTCTATGGCCCAGGTGCAGGGAGGTGGACGGTGGCGGCCCTCGCGGGGCCCGCACCAGCGCTGCTCCCCGCACTTTCACGTGGGCCCCCACCGCCCCGGTGCCCCACGGTTCAAAATCTGAATTCTTCGTCAGGGGAGAGGGAGACGACGAAGAAGAAAGGTCTCCAGCAGCAGAGCCTGGAGGAGGAGGGAGGAGAAGCCGAGACGGAGACGGAATCGATGCTGCGCGGCGGCGGGTCGCGAGTCCCGGCGAAGCCACGCCGCACCCACTCCCACTCCCGCCAGCGGGCGCCGTCCCCGCCCACCCGTCGCGCCGAGGTGAGCGAGCACGGGCCGGCCGAGCTTGCCTCTCCGTTTCCGCATTTATTTCCGTATCTAACCAGAGAGGTCTTTTGGTTTGGTTTTCTCCGCGCCGTGATTGCGTAGCGAACGCGCCTACCGCTTCGGCAGCTGCCCCCACCGAATCCAAGGAGACGGTGGCGTTGGAGGCTCCGGTGGTGTCTTCCGTGGAGGAAACATCGGTGAGTAGACAACCAACCAGCACCAGTTCCCATCACTTCCACCAAAGTTTTGTATTACTACAGTCTACAGCTGCTGCTCATATTGTACCGCTACATGTTTAAATCGCCCCTTCCAAGTTAGAGGTAGTACGCACTTGTTGATTACGTTTAGTGGGTTTTGAAAAAGAGAATATTTAATTAATCATTCTTGGTTAGTTGGTTTCGACTTGTTATTACAACTTTTATTTGAAACCCCGAGGTTCACTTCTCTTGCTAGTATAATTGTATGTTTTGGCATGACTGTCGATTTCCTAGTAGTTACAACTGTTGTTTGGTTATTACACCAGTTCACTTTTGAGTTCAAGCGGGGGTTCAAAAGAGCAAAGAAGGCAATGCCGCCGCCACCGGTGGATGTGCCGAGGGGTGAAGACAATGCAAGAGAGGTACATGATGCAGCACATTGCTATCCTCAAATGCATTTCGACGGAGCTAACTCTGTCTGATTAGTGAACTGCTTGCTGAAAGCCATGCCCGTGTTCTCTTTTCTCTGTTTTGCAGGGCCTCTCCAACAAGTCAAACGCTGTCCCTGCAAGGAAAGACGCGCCGAAGCAGGTGGAATTCACCCATTGCTCTCCTGGTATTGTTGCCAGGTTGATGGGCCTCGACACCGTGCCTCGCCCCAAGAAACCTCTTGACCGGTGCCAGAGTGACACCCGGGCTAACCTGCAGCGACACTTGTCTGGAGTTGTTGTTCGAGATGTGGACAGTGTCTCATCTGGGGATCAGACATGTAACGTCGGTTCTGATGAGCTGCCAGCACTGAAGGATGTTTTTGAGGTAACAGAGATGGAGAACATGGCGACACATGAGCTGCTGCAGCCTGGAAATCAGGAGCCGTATCTGACAAACATTGAGGCTGATATGGAGTTTGTGAGGCAAAAGTTTTTGGATGCCAAGCGCCTTGCCACTGGCGAAGGGAATATGAATTCTAAGGAGTACAGAGAAGCACTTGAGGTGCTCCACTCCAATAGTGATGTTTTCCTTGAAATCCTTCAGGAGAACAGGGCTGCAGTGTCAGGATTCTCAGGGCAGATCCTAAGCCACAGTGGGCTGCAGTGCTCTTCTGATACAAGCAATGCTGCTGCCGCACAATCCTTTGAGAAAGAAATCCCTTGTGGCATGGAAGGTCTGTGTGACGGGATGCATGACATACCAAAGGAGTTTGAGAAACCCATTCCTAGCATGCTGCTCAGAGAAACTTCAGTTACACCAGTGGCACCGTTGGCACCAAATGAGGGCAAGAGGAAAGGCTCATGCCGTCGCTCTCAAATAGTTGTTCTGAAGCCAAACCTTCAAAGGAAAAGTTTCACACCTGTTCTAGCAAGCCAAGAAGCACCACAATATAAACAGAGGAGTGGTACACAACATTCGAAGCCTCCACACCATAGTAAACAATTTTCTGTGCAACGAAACAATGAAGTTTTTGAAGGAGAAAGGGGTTGTGCACTACAGAAGGTTAGAAAACAAACACCTAAAAGCAGTAGCAGGAGGAGACCATCCCAGGAGGAATATAACCTTGAAGTGGATACTGAGAAGGCAAAAGTTAGTTCTACCTCTCATGATGACACCATGCCCTTTTATTCAAGCATTCATTCTGCTGGACCATCAGTAAGTAGAAAGGCCAGAAAGCACCTCTCAGAACGATGGCAAATGGCCTGTCAATCTGGTTCAGAAAGTTCAATTCCTAAAGGCATAAAAAACACTAGGTGAAATGCTCGGACTCTCTCATAGAGATGCACCAAGAGAAACCTCCCACAGGGGAGGATCAGATCCAAACTTGAATCCCTGTAATGTGAGGGAGGTGCCAGGCAGCCCTCTTGGCATTAGCAGTAAAGATGGGTGGAAGACAGGGATTTACTGTGAAGATGATTCAAGGCATGGTATATCAAGGAATTTTCCCAGGTCCAAATCTCTTCCAGCCTCATCTACCACTTCTACAAAATTGACAGGCAGGAGGCAGTCTGCACCAGCCCGTAGGTTGCCCATTCTGAAAGATATATTGAATGCACCCACTGATGAATCTGAAAAATATACATATCAGGAAGAGATCACCAATCAGAAATGCAAAACAGAAAAATGGAAAATCAACTGTCCATCTAGGAAAGGAAAATATGCTACCTGAAAAGGAGATCCATGTAACTTCGGAAAAAGCTAGGCACAGCATCTGCATTTCTGATCTTACTCGGGCAAGCAATATACATACTGAAAAGTACCCTTATGATGCCATCAGAACTGAGGATCAGGAAGAATCTGATTCTGCTCTTCAACATGATTACAAGGAAAAAAATACAAGGTTTTATGGGATGCACATACCAGACACTAGCAACATCATCTCCAGAGACAAAAAGAAGTTTTATCAATGCAGAATCAGGATAGCATAGAATTGAAGGTATGTTCCAACATTGTTATTATCAAGCAGTTTTACTTTACCTTGTCAATATTAGTTGGTCAACATGCACATAAAGTTGCAATGATTTCAAAAACCTAGAGTTACTTTATATGATGTTTACATTAAGAATCATTGCCTCATTTCTGCTGAGGAAGAAATGCACAAGACTTGAGTTGGGTGGGTTAGCGGGTGGACATCAACTTACTTTATTGTTCTAAATAAAATTTGTACAGGCTGTACAATTTCTGAATGCAGATCATTTCAAGCTATTTTAGTTCTGTTATTGAAAAATTATCTCTGATGGAATAATTGCATTCTGATTATTAAGATTTAATACACATCTGATTCTAGGAGGAAAGGAAAGCACCAATTGAGATTGAAGTTGATCAAGTCGACACTCGAGCAACAGAATTAGCAAGTATTGCAAGTGCTGAAAGTTCTAACTGCTCAAGTCCAACTGTTTTATCACAACACAGTTCTGGTGAAGAGACCTATTCTGGAATCTTTAAAAGCATCAACTTTGGTATTCAAGGTTAGTATATCAAAGGAAATCAAATTTCCTTCACTTAATATGGTGTTCATATTACTGAATGCTATTCCTATCTCTTCTAAAAAAAATGCAGAACTCAGAGAGCAACTGAAGATGCTGAAGATGGAAGACCAATATGACATTTGTGAAGACTATTCTGGTACATTGTCAAGCAACGAGTTTGACAATATGAACATCTCAACATACCGAGCCATGGAAGAGCAGTTATCTATGTTTAAGGATGAGGAGGACAGGGATTTCTCTTATGTACAGGACATGCTTGCTAGCATGTGCGACTTGCCAGATGACTCAGAAGATTGGCAAGTGAGCTCAGATGTGTTCCTGTGTCTTGAAAACAAGTATAGCAAGCTGGTTCTGTGGTCGAAATCAGACAGGAAACTTCTGTTTGATTTTGTAAACTCTATCTTGGCTGACATGACCTTTCCAGACAACGGCTTGCATTCAAAGATCATGATGAAGTGCTGGCCTGAAATAGATCGCGGACAGTTAGCTGAAAACGTGTGGCAAATGGTGCAGAAGCAAAGTAACAATGGACAGTTCTTTTTGGAGGATGTTCAGCCTTTGCCGCTGGACCATCGTTCTGAGTTAGAACTGGTTGGAATGAATATTGCCAGGATGATCCATGATGACATCATAAGAGATTGTATCATTGAGTTCATGTTGCAGGAGAACTAATGTTTAGGGCTGTAGTGGGTAAGCTAGAGTGTTAGGCAGATGAGTCACATAACCTGATGCAAATCACTGGTTTGCGAAATTGTTTCTACTATATAAGGTGTGGTGGGCTGGTGGTACCATTTGATTGGCAACCTTGTATAATGTATGGACCTATGATTAAAATATATCTTGTCTTGTCGCAGTGCCTCCTTTTCAAGAAACGCATACTTTTGCTGCATTGCAAATGGATCATGGTGCAAGCAGTGTTGTGATAGTGATAACTTGAGCTTGTTGGATTACCTCTCTTGATTGATATACTGTTTCGTTGCAGGTTATGTGTGGTGCAGCGCTTTCAGTTGTGCTGCTGTTTAGTGGGTATTTGGTTCTCTGGGAGGAGCTCTTTCAAGCAAACTCTTGCCTTGCTGCTTCAACTGTTCAGTTAGTCAGTTCTGACCAAATAACAAGTTGCTAATTATCATTTATGCATCAATCTTCTTCCAAGTTAATGTGAATTCTGAGAGGGGCTATGTTGTGGATGCAGGGAGTAGTTCGTTTTGGTCAGCACAGCTGTTGATCTCTTTGATGACTCGGTGACTGACCAAGCTTCGACTGGGCCACATCTACTTCGCTGGAACCTCCGCGTCTCGGCGAAGTCATCAGTCCATGGCGGTGGGGATCCAAAAGTGATGCGCCGGATCGCACGATCTGACCGTCCAGGTACGGAAATGAGCTCTGCTGCCCATGAGCGATGATCCTTGAGCTGCAAAGCAGGCATTGCCTAGAATGTTGGGGGACCATGACCAAGGTACCTACTCCCTCTGTCCCATGGAAATGTCGTTTTTTTGACTTTTGAACTTTATCTTTGACCATCCGTTTTATTCAAAATATTTATGCAAATCATAAAATAAAATAATTAATATTTAAGTATCTTTATTGATAAAATAAGTCATAACAAAATAAATTATATTTGTGCAAAAAATTTGAATAAGACGAAGATCGAAAAAGATGGCGCGGAATTCGGGGTGACAAACTCAGTGGGACGGAGGATTACTAGACTGAATACAGTGTGGAATCTTGGGAAACTTCACTGCTAGTCCTGCTAGTAGGGACCATACCAGACTGTAGCGCTGCATGGGCCAGCTGGTGGTTGACTTGACTTGACTTCGATGCCGACTAAAACTAACCGTACTGCTGTCCTAATCAAGAAACCTCCCTGTCCGTCCTTCCGTCGATCAGCTTGCAGGTCTAGCCGCGTCCATGGAGTTCACACCCTGTGCATTGTGCAACCTTTTTATATATGCACTTGTTCTCTACCAGTAGGGCATCATCATCCATCCATCACAAGCCAAACCACAGCTAGATACTCCTTCCATTCCATCTACAACTACAACCGTGTGGCATTCTCGTCTCCATGCCCGATGCCTTTTCCCCTCTACTCACTACTAGGTGCCCTCCTCCTCTTATCTTCCCTGCAGCACGCTCATTTGCATTCTGTCGCCACGGTTGCGGCAGCGAATGGCGACACTCTCACGGCAGGCCAGACACTTGCTGCTGGCGACAAGCTCGTCTCAAGAAACGGCAAGTTTGCGCTCGGCTTCTTCCAGTTCCAGCCACCAGCATCGTCCATGATCATTAATAAGTCCACTGATGATGTTGCCACCACCACATCCTCCTCTCCTGGATGGTACCTTGGCATATGGTTCAACAAGATCCCGCCACCCCCCTGTATGGGTTGCCAACAGGAGAAACCCATCACCGACCCGAGCTCAAGCTAACGCAGCTCAAAATCTCACAAGATGGCAATCTTGCCATCACTCTCCATTCAGAGAATGCCACCACCGAATCCATAATCTGGTCCACTACTACTACCAACTTCATCAATAGGTCGACCGAAACCAGCACAAACACTACTAGTGCCGTTCTCAGGAACAATGGAAACCTTGCCCTCGTGAAGCATCATAACTACCCATCTTCGGTTCTAATGAAGTTCTACCATTATTGTGGCAGAGCTTTGACCATCCAACGGATGTTGGAATTCACAGTGCCAAGTTGGGTTGGAACAAGGTCACCGGTTTTAAATGGCAGTACATCTCAAAGAAGAACCTGGTAGATCCCAGTCTTGGCTCATACAGCCTTGACATAGGCAGCAACGGGATCCTGCGCCTTGGGCGCCGCACCCCACCTCTTGTAGCAACTTGGTCTTGGCCATCCGGAAAACTAGCTACACTTCTACCAGTGCTCAGTGGCCTTCTAGAATCGGATCCACGGACCAAAGGCTTGTTTAAACCCACATACATCGACAACGACGAAGAGGAGTACTTCACGTACACCTCACCGAATGAGTCATCTTCCTCATTCGTTTCCTTAGACATCTCCTCGGTCAGGTTAAGCCGAATCGTGGTCGAATCAAGTCGGTCTTGGAAGACCATATATTCCCGGCCTGCTGATTTCTGTACTACGTATGCTATCTGTGGACCTTTCACGGTCTGCAATGGCAATTTGGGACCAAGCTTCGTGGCTGTATGGAGACCTTCTCCCAAAAAGTCGCCTCGGACCGGAGCTTGGTGATCAGACTGGAGGGTGTGTCAGGAACACTCCTTTAGATTGCACAGCTACTGGCAAGAACACAACAAGCTCAACAGATGTGTTCCACCCCATAGCTCGTGTTACATTGCCCAATCATCCCCGGAGCATAGAGGACGCTACCACGCGAGCGATCGCGTAGCGAAAGCTTGTCTCGATGGATCGCCTCCCGCACGCCTTATTCCTTTAACAACAGCAGATGTTCTCATGCGAATGGGGAATTGCTTGATGTGAAACGGAATGATGGCCTTGATAACACTTCAGAAGATGTTGTGTATCTTCGCCTTGCTGCCAAAGATTTGCAGAGCTGGAGAACAAGAAACAAAAGGAAACCAAGCCTTGGGGTTATTGTCATTGCTTCAAGCATTATTACTATCCTTCTTGTGATACTAATGTCCTTGCTGTTGTTTATGATTTGGAGGAAAAAGTTGAACTGGTGTTGCATGCCGGAACATGGTATTGAAGGTAGTGGTGGTGGAATTACAGCCTTTAGATACACTGATATAAGTCATGCTACTAAAAGTTTCTCAGATAGGCTGGGAGGAGGAGGTTTTGGTTCTGTGTTCAAAGGAATGCTAGACGATCAGACTATCATAGCAGTGAAGAGGCTTGATGGTGTCCGTCAGGGAGAGAAGCAATTCAGAGCGGAGGTGAGCTCGATTGGATTGATCCAACATATAAACCTAGTGAAATTGATTGGTTTCTGCTGTGAAGGTGATAACAGGATGCTTGTGTATGAACACATGACGAATGGGTCTCTTGATGCCCATCTATTTGAAAGCAATGCTGTCGTCCTTAAATGGAGCACCAGGTATCAAATAGCCATTGGAATTGCTAGAGGATTGTGCTACTTGCATCAGAGTTGCCGTGACTGCATCATACACTGTGATATCAAGCCAGAAAACATACTTCTTGATGCATCATTTGTCCCTAAGATTGCGGACTTTGGGATGGCAGTGTTTATGGGAAGGGATTTTAGCCGAGTTCTGACTACATTCAGAGGAACCGCAGGGTATCTTGCCCCAGAGTGGCTTAGCGGAGTTGCTATTACGCCAAAGGCTGATGTTTACAGCTTTGGTATGGTATTGATGGAAATCATATCAGGAAGAAGGAACTCGCCAGAAGTACACACTAGTGACAATCCCCATGCTGCTTATTTTCCCGTGCATGCCATTAGCAAGCTTCATGAGGGAGATGTGTGGAGTTTGGTAGACCCACGGTTACAAGGTCAGTTTGATTTAGCAGAGGCTGAAAGGGTTTGCAAACTTGCCTGCTGGTGCATCCAAGAAGACGAGGTTCATCGCCCGACAATGGGTGAAGTTGTCCGGTGTCTTGAGGGTCTCCAAGAGCTTGATATGCCGCCAATGCCTAGACTACTTGCAGCTATAACAAAGTGCTAGGATGATCCATGATGACATCATAAGAGATTGTATCATCGAGTTCATGTCGCAGAAGAACTAATGTTTAGGGCTGTAGTGGTTAAGCTAGAGTGTTAGGCAAATAAGTCATATAACCTGATGCAAATCACTGTTTTGCAAAATTGTTTCTACAATAGAAGGTGTGGTAGGCTGGTGGTACCATTTGATTGGTAACCTTGTAAAATGTATGGACCTATGGTTAAAATACATCTTGTCTTGTCGTGTCTTGTCGCAGTGCCTCCTTTTCAAGGAATGCATACTTTTGCTGCATTGCAAATGGATCATGGCGCAAGCAGTGTTGTCATAGTGATAACTTCAGCTTGAGTCTTCAGACTTTGACCAGGAATTGATCATGGGTATGAAACCAAATGCTTGTTAGATTTACCTCTCTCGATATTCTGTCGCGTTGTTGTGTGTGGTGCAGCGCTTTCAGTTGTGCTGCTGTCTAGTGGGTACTTCGTTCTCCGGGACGTCGGGTATAAAATCAATGGTACCAGCACGATGAGCTGTTATGTTCGATGAACAAAAATGTTTAAACGCTTACGTGGCGCAGACAACAGAGGATGATGGTCAAGATTATATCCGAGGTGACTTTCCCCCGGGGACTCACTGTCTAAAAGATAAGCTGCCCAACAAAAATGAAAACACACGAATGAACCATTCTCTAACAATGAAACGGTTAGTCTGCTAGATTTCCAAAAAAAAAAAAAAAAAAAAAAAAGTCTGCCACGAGAAAGTTTGAATTATACATGGATCTGCAATTTTAATCCCCTTTTGCCAATTGACGTGCATTATTACTTGGCTCCCCCCAAAAAAATCAATAATGATTACATCAAGTGTGATCATTACCCAACATCATCAACAACAACACACTACAATTACCCTAGTGTCCTATTTGTCGGCACAATCAGGACCATTAATTTACATGGGAAATGCAAACATTTCCCCAGAAATGGAACAGTACAACAGACTTCACAAGGCTCCCTCATTTTTACAAGACCCGGAAAATTTTCAGCAATGTCTGGTACTACAAGGGTCAGATGTTAGGGACGGATATACACACTGTTTATGTGACTTTTGGCCCAGATGTTGTGATAGGTGGCTCAAATTTATTGCTTCCTTCCCATTAGGCGGCTCTGCAGCACATACACCGAACTCAATGGTGGAGGTGACAAGCTATTGGTTCCCAAGTCGGGTACGGGTGTCATCAACCGATAAGCTAAGCCAATGACCCTGACAACCGAGCACCAGAAAAAAGAATAGCAGGGGTTAATAGTATAAGTCTCGAATAACGTGAACCTTTCATCACCAGATTTACAGATCAGCAACAAAAAAAGAATTTAAACAGAGCAAGGCAATAGATGTTCACCTATTTGCATGTTTCCCTCAACGTACAAGAATCACTTTTCCAAGGTACTACCTCAAAAAACTTTTCCAGGGTACTTTATCTCTTGCACCGCTATGCACAGAATCTGACACCAACAAGCAAATTATACACATGCATAAAGATGTAAGTTGAAACTTTGGATATCGCCTGCCATGTGAGAAGAAGAGAGAAAGCTTACTGGAGATTTAATTCCTGAAAATTAATGTGGAGCACTATGCGGGCTGCAGTGGTTTGGAGATTGGATAAATGGGTGTTCAAGCAACTTGCTTGCCGTTGGTCGCTCAGTAGGGTTTCTCTTGAAGCAGCATCTCAGAAAATCCTTCCCTTCAGGGGACAGATTATCCGGAATTGGTGGGTCCGTGTCCAACACCTTAAACATTGCAGCAACCTGTAGCACCACAAAATATAGTTCATGGCTAGAATCCAAATAGAAAAAAGTAGGGTAGCTGCATACACACAAATCCCCACACCATCACACATCCCCTCAACTGAAAAAAATTAAGTATCCAAAGCCATTTTTTTCGCTCCACTAATCACATACCCCACTCCACAAATGGAAACATTACTTATATGACTATATTAGACAGGTGACCGCGTATCCCCAGGTCAAGATGCATTATTTGTTTCTTATTCACCACTTGATTAGGCCAAGATGCTATGTAAGACATGTTATCATCATTTGTCAAATGAACCTCAGGTAAAGAAAGATGTGCAACTCTGATTACATAAATCTAACCCAAATCGCATGGAAGCCTCCGCAAACAACTTACCCCTTCAAGATCACTCCAAGGTGGCTGTCCTGTAAACATCTCAATGATTGTGCAACCAAGGCTCCAAATATCAACAGCAAGATCATAACGTGCACTTCTATCAAGTGTAGCCCGAACAACCTGCAACATAAAAATGTGCTAGTGTGACTTCAAAAATGCTAAGACCTCTAATATTACAAGAAGGCATCATAGTTTCTAATGTGGAACCCAGGAAAACAGATGTCAAGCTCTGCATATCACATAAATATATCCCACCTTGGCGACAGTGAATGGTGATTTTGGGAGGACATTGGTTTTTTGGCTCAAAGAAAATTAATAGCACTAAGATACAAGTTTCATTAAATATAACCAACTCATTTAAGAATTAATTAAGATGTCTAAAGAGTAAAAAAGATGATTGTAACATCTGTAGGGCCAGAAGCAGTGCATGTGCATTTGAGCGCTTCTGCTGGCTGGTATGTTTGTCAGAGCTGCTGTGGCCCCCATGCAATCAAGAGTGCATGCAGACAGCTAAGCAATCAAAGTCAACTCAAAAAAATTTAGTAATCAAACTACAAAAAAAAAAGGGGGTGGTGGTCAACAGCTGGCAGCACTTGATGCGGCACATAGAACTTTTGCCTAACTGTTTCTACAGAAATAGCCCTGCTAAATTTCTCATTCATACAGGCAACTTAGGTCTTTTAAGGGCTCTTTCTTTTTGTCCTCCAGAAACCTTTCCCTGGAAAGATTCCAGCTGGAATGGTTATCTAATTTTGTACAAGTTTGATGAAAAGCTGAATGATTTCTAGCCTATTCCAGGGTAACAGCCAGAAGAGAAGAAAATGATGAAATTAACATGAAGAATAGCCAGTTCGCACCTCAGGAGCCATCCAGTATGTTGTGCCCATCAATGAATGATAAGGAGTAGTCAGCTGAAAATGGAAGAAAAAATGTGCGACAAAGATCAACTACAAAGCAAACGACTAGGATTACCAACAATATATGTAAAGAATACAAAAATGAATGCTATATTGATCTGCAGCATTCGGTTACAGCTTTTAAAAATTAAAATAGAGGCATCCACGCACAATTGTATGAATCCACATACAATTGTATGAATTAGGTAGAATTGTTGGGTTGAACTATAGACCATTCATAGTTTCATACATAGATCACAGTTTTTAATGTAGAAGCATCTACGTACAAATGTATAAATACATGGTAAACTTTTTGTATAAAGTATCTTTGGTGGAATCAGGTAGGATCTCAAAATTTAAATATTGATCGCTATAGTTTGATTATGTTCAAACATATTGAATTTGATTCAAGAAACATGACCCAAAACCTAAGCAACTAAATGATACATCAAATATTCATGCTCAACAGCATATAGTTCATACTCCCTCCATCCCAAAAAAGAATGTAAATCTCGCTTCCCAAGGAGTCAAAGATTCTTAACTTTGATCAAATATATAACAAAAAGAAAATCTTTTTAAGAGAGGCCCTCGCGCTGCTCGGGTCGCTCCAAGATCGGCGACCCGGGCGGTGCCAACCCTAGCCTCCGCCGCCAAATACCGACTCCTTCCTTCCACCTCGCCACCGGCCGGGAGAACGCCGGAAGCCCGGGCTGACCTCTAGGATGGCGGTGGCGGGCTTTCTTCCTCTTCCGTGCTCGCTGACGCCCACGCGGCGGGATGGCTCGTCGGCGCCGTGCGGTGCCGCGACGGCGACTTGCCTGGCGAAAGCCGGATCCGGCCCTCCCGGCCATGGATCCTCCTCGTCGCCTCTCCGGATCCGCCCCGAACGGCGCTCTCCTTCAAGCGCGATGTTGAAGGCCGTGGTCGGCTTCGCCCCCCGGAGGCATCGCGCCCATCCTTCAACCGGATCCGCCACCTCGGTGTCTCCCCGCCCTTCCCGGCCGGGCCTCGGCTGTCTGTGATCGCGACGACGGCCGGCTTCCCTCCAGCGAGGGGCTCCTCCGTAAAAGTGCGTCTCGTGGTCCCCCCTCGCCTCGTCAACCTTCGCTCTTCCGCTGGGGCGGATGCGCTGGGACTCGCGCGCCGCGGAGCTGCACGCCGCGGTGGTGGTCGCATGGCGGCCGGAAGGCCGTCGGCAATGACGTGGGCATCCCGCCTGCGGTGCCGGCACGCACTCTATCACCGCGATGTTGGCGCAGAAGCCGGCATGGACGGCGGCGCCGCTTGAAGGGCGGGTGCGCTTCGCCACGTGTAAGCCGGGCGGGCGGGGCTGCGTCGGCCCCTCTCCGCAGGGCTCAGCGCGTGTTGTTTGGCCGCTGGCTTGCCGGCGGTGGGGCGACGCTGCCTCTACTACTCCCTCTCATCCACGGGCTTCACCGGGCATCCTCCGGCGCCGGTTTTGGTCTCTTGGTCTCTATTTCGACGAACTAGGGTACACGAAGTTCGGGAACCTAGGCGAAAGCCGTGCAAGACCTTGTCTTTGCGATTGGACGACGACGCCATTGGCGCCTGCTCACCTCCTTGGGGGCGTCGATATTTCCCTACTGTGGACCGTTGTTCCTCGCTGATCTCCTCCTGGGCGAAAGCCTAGCTCTAGTCACTAGAGCCGTGGCGACGCGTTGTTGACGCCGTGACCCTCTTGCGGGCATCACTGTGGAAGACTAGAGTCCAGCCTGTGCCGCGGTCCTGTGTTCTCCTATGTGCCCTCCCCGTGTTTTCGTTGCCCCTCTTGAGTACGTCTGGACTTGGTTGTTTGGTGTCGCCGACTTCGACGAGTGACCTCTGTTGGCGTCTCTGCTCCGTTGGTGGTCTCCTTGGTGGTGCCAGAATATTATATGTCGGGTGGTGTTTCCACCGCTGCCGCCATTCCCCCTCCACGGATTCTTCCCCGGGGTCGGCGTTGGATGGTGGCACGTGGGCCCGGATGTGCTGGAGGATGTCGCCACCAGTCTGAAGGGAGGTCGTCGTGTCCGTTGATCCTAAGCTTGTGTGCCTGTCGTCACTCTTAGTCCCCATTCCACCCCCGTGGAGCCGGCGTAGCCACGAGGAGTGGTGGAGGGCACTATGGCCATGGTGAAAGCGGCAAGTATGCTTCGCTTCGGGCGGGGGCGGATTGACGTTCCGTTGGCGTCTTGTGGCCTTGTCTTGAATTCTCTCGATTGTGCTTAGTTTTCTCTTTCTCTTGATGTATCTGTGGCTAGCCACCTTTCTCTCCAATGCTGGAGAGCTTGTTGTTGTTGTAAAAATCTGTTGTAAAACCTTCTATTAGGCTGTTTTGGGCCAATATATATGATATTCAGGTGGGGAACGCCTCCCCCCCCGTTGAAAATTCAAAAAAAAAAAAAAAAAATATATAACAAAAAGTATTGATGTTTATGATGTGTAATAAGTATTATACATCTAACTGAGATCTAAATGTAGATAGTATCTTCTATAACTTAGTCAAACTTAAGATTCTTTGACTCCTCGTGAAGCATTACATTCTTTTTGGGACCGAGGGAGTACTATTGTTATATTGACTACTGGTTAATTGTGTGTGATATCGAATACCAGAAAACTGTAGGCAAATTTTGGACTCACATGCATTGCCATTCCGAAGTCAGCCAATTTCACTACACCATGAATATCAACTAACAAATTTGCCCCTTTGATATCCCTGCAAGAGCAGAACTATATTCACATACATCTGTATATTTTCAGCATAATGCAAGAACGTGGAAAATGGAAAAAAAAAAATCAGCAAAAGCATAGACTGAAAGAAGACAGGATGGTTTACTACCTACATGGCAATAAAAAAAAATGTAACAAGCTCTTAATTTTTTAGCTTTTAATTTAAATTTAAATTTAAATAATAGGTAAGTTAAGATATTATTGGTTTAGAGTTTGCGAAACAAGGAAATAGTTACCTATGCATAATATTTTGGCTATGTAAGAAAGCAAGACCCTTGAGAATATGACGTGTGAAGTTACAGATGACTGATTCTGTCAGTGATCCACAATGTTGACGGATATACTTATGGATTGAACCAGGATGAACATACTCCAGGTATATGCAGAATCTATCTCATGAATATCAACTAACAAATTTGCCCCTTTGATATCCCTGCAAGAGCAGAACTATATTCACATACATCTGTATATTTTCAGCATAATGCAAGAACGTGGAAAATGGAAAAAAAAAAATCAGCAAAAGCATAGACTGAAAGAAGACAGGATGGTTTACTACCTACATGGCAATAAAAAAAAATGTAACAAGCTCTTAATTTTTTAGCTTTTAATTTAAATTTAAATTTAAATAATAGGTAAGTTAAGATATTATTGGTTTAGAGTTTGCGAAAACAAGGAAATAGTTACCTATGCATAATATTTTGGCTATGTAAGAAAGCAAGACCCTTGAGAATATGACGTGTGAAGTTACAGATGACTGATTCTGTCAGTGATCCACAATGTTGACGGATATACTTATGGATTGAACCAGGATGAACATACTCCAGGTATATGCAGAATCTATCTTTGATCTGCAAGAGTTCAATAAACAATCATTACAAAGCACTGGCAACTGGCACGTAATACTAAAGGTACTTAATGTGACAAAAGAGAACTTACATTTTCACTGCCATAGTACTGCACAATATTTTCATGCTTAAATTGACTAAGAAACTTAATTTCCTGAAAGAAATGTGAGAATGAATCAACAAAAGTAGGTGCACACTTGCATAATCTTTATGCAGAAGAAGATAGTACTGAGCCACAATTAATTTAAAATGTAGTTCTGAAGTTGGTCTGCACTTGAGAAGTATAGTATGTAAGAAGAATGCAAATAAAAACAGGATGGAAAATGTTACTAAACCATGAAGATCTGAAAGCAAATTTTGGTGGGAACAATCATACAGATCAATTGTAGTGATACCATTACTGCAGAATAAACAGCAATGAAATAAAACCAGACCTGTTCCAATTGCTTCAGAGATTCGGCACAAATAGGATCATCTGGAATTAGATTGACCTCCTTCATGGCACAAAAGAGCTCCAGTGTGCCTTTATGTACGTGAATGAGAATAAAATTCAGAATCTAAAATGAAGCAATAATTATGATGCTGAAAAAGATGTGTTGATATACCTATTGGTAGCCTCATACACGCATCCAAATGTGCCACTACCTAAGAGTTTTCCTTTCTGCCATTGACCAGCCACTGAAGGCATCTCAGCTTTCGGACCTAACTGGCGGCTAACATTTGTCTGCTTTGGGCTTACAGAAGCAGGAGGAAGTGGTAATGGGTAAAACTGGCACTTCCATTACCATCAGGGCGAGAAACATGGTTCTCTGGGAACAACTTTGGATGCATTGGTGATGGAGGTGCACTTGGGCTTCGTGATCTTAAAACCGGACTTCTCAGTGAACTAGAGAGAGGAGAACGCTCCTGACCACCGGCAAAAAAAAGTGGTTATGCTAGGTAACAAGCTATTTGCCGTGAGTGACCGTAGTTACCTTTGGAAACACATCAGAGTTGGACCGCTCATTGAATATTGCGGTAATTTGCTGTATATCTGGTCTCTTTGTTGGGTCAAGGTTCCCACAGCTTATTCTTATCATACTGCATACTCTTACTTGCTCCAACAGCTTGTCTGTGTCTGGGTATGATTCTCCAAATCGTTTTCTCCAGCATTCAAGCACCTACATGGTCATAAAATGATTAGCTAGTATTTAAGTAAAGTAACATCATTATTCTTTAAAAGGTGTAAATTTTAGAAAATGCACTTCAGTTCAGAAATAAAGCAAACAATAAAGACACTCTGCTGATTGCATTTGTGATAAGTTAAAGAGCAAATCACCCTGGGAAGGACAGCTAGCGACTGTAGACCCTTTACCTGATCAGCTGTAATTGCACTTCTGTACCCATTAGCCGACCATCAAGGCATCACAAACTATTTTTGCATACTGCTTGTCAAACTCTGTATCCTACGGGCCATAAAGATGAGGCCACCCTTGTTGTAACCAAGAGACGACTTGACGGCTAGTTTAGGCGGCGGTAAGGCCAGGGGATCACCTAAATACTAGTGTAGCTGTTGTTTTATGGGGAAGAGGGCCTGTAGACCATAGTCTGTCCCAAGGATGTAGGCATATCACTTAACCTCATTAAAAAAAAACATTGTGCCTCAGTCATTCTCGTTAACGTATTTTCTTCTATGGTGGTTATGCTTCCGCGTTTGTCGGTTAGTAGATCTATTTGGGTCTAGATCTAAACGTGCACTCTACATTTTCAATTACAACAAATTGAAACACAACACTCACCTCTCATTCTAGTTGTTTTTAAGTTAAGGCTCCAAGAGATTTCTTGTGGGTCATTATGTGTAATAATTTGACCATTAGTTCTTATTTGTCATGATTTTTGGCAACAAAAACAGATCCTCTATCTCATTGTTGTTTGGAGGGTATTACTATTGTGGTCTCATGTCGAAGTTTATATCAGTTGCACAAATGATGTATGATTTCCATAGGTTGTGTCTCTTTTATATTTTTAATTTGACTTTAGTTCCAGTAGTAATAGTCCACTCTAATTAATTAATGTATTCGAATTTTTCCTTTAAAACTCTACCATTCTCACAACTCTACCATTAAACTAAATTTTATGCAAAGACAAAACATAACATAATTAATTCAATACATAATCTTTAGCATGTAGTCAGATAAATTGTCTTACATTTTCAACTGGGGAATGTCCTTTCTGCCCAGTCAGCATCTCTGCAATTATAACACCAAGGCTATATATATCCAACTTCCTTGTAATCTCTCCACTAAAGAATTCTGGTGCCAAATATCCTCTGCATAAATTAAGAAACTTGATAGATGTGAAAATGTTTTTAATAATTCATGCCTAGCCAGAGGAATATAGAAGAACTTTAATGAGGCAAGCTTACATGGATCCAATTAGTGTTGACGTCACAGTTCGACTTTGCATTTCTTCAAAACACCTTGACTGACCAAAATCAGATATTTTTGGGACCATGTTATTGTTGTTCAGCAGTATATTGGCAGGCTTCAGATCTAAGTGAACAATATTATTCTTATGAAGATACTGTAGGCCCTCACAAATTCCTTTGATAATTTCATAACGTTCACTCCACTCCAGTCCACTAAATGCATCTGTAAAAGTAACACATTAATCAAAGGGCCCCTAGCTTTTGACATCCTTGATGTCCGTACCTAATGCTTAATGTTGTTCATAGTAAGAGGAATTTTACAGTGCAGTGCTATCATACATGCAGGGTATATGGACAAGATTATCTAGAGATGGAAAGAAGTATAACAAGGCACACTATTATACCATTGATATACTTTTCAAGACTCCCATTAGGAAGGTATTCAAAGCAGAGCAACCTCTGTCTTTCATCTGCTAGGACAAGCTTTCCCTTGTAATCTTCCATTTTCCCTTGTGTATCAGCACAGTAACCCAGAAATCGTACTATATTTTTGTGCCTCACCCTCATCAGACACCTAACCTCTTTTTGGAATTGATTATCATTTATATAAATTGCATTCAGTAGCTTCTTCACAGCTACGGTTCCACCTCTTTTAAGCAGTCCCTGCAGTCAAAAGTAATGCCATTTTCCTTAACAGCATGAAAAAGAGTTTTCACACAAACAATGATTACTCAAGTGGGAAGATGAGAGTTTCTTATACCTTGTAAACCACAGCAAACCCGCCACTGCCAATTTGCAGACCATCAGAGAAATTTTCTGTGATTGCCTTTAGAAGTGACAGTGGTAGGTATATCGCTCAAGTTCTTGTTCATTTTAAGAAGCACATTATGGTCACATTTAGACATGACCTCCAAGTGATCGTGTATATTATCTTCAGAATCCATCTATAGCCGAATGGTTCAGTACCCTTCAAACAGTAACAAGACCAGTGGCTGTGCATGTAATCAGTGAAGAGGAAACTACAAAAACAAAGAAAGAAGGAAAAGATTACCATAGAAAGATCGTTGGTCTTCCAGACTGAGAGTGAACTAGATTCTTTTCCCAAACAGGATGGAGCACACATGAATGACATAACTAACAAAAATCTGATCCAAATTCATCATGTAGATGTTGTTCAAATTTTACAATTTTACTTGTTGGCTATTAAATCAGAGTTGGTAATGGAGTGAGTTTACATGTACAGTACCAAAGAGACCAGTGCTCGGTTACTAATTTCCTAACAGATGATTTCTGAATGTATTACATATGGATGATCTGCTCTCTGCTCACATACTCAGCATGACATCGATCAACCCAACTGAGACAGAATAATCTCACCTTAGCTGCGGAGAAAAGGAGGGATGCTCCTTCAGAAGCAGGTGCTGTCAGGAACTAAGGGTGTGTTTGGCTCAGGTTTAAGAGCTGGCCTAACTTGTCTAGATCAGGTGAATGGCCCGGTCGCGAAAAAAAACTTGTCTAGATCATGTTTGGTTCCGTAGCTAGCTTGGATAGGGTCCAGGGGCGGTGGGAGATCGGCGAGGTGGATGGCAGCGGGCGTCAGGGCGGAGGCGAGGTGGAGACCGGCTATCCCCGCGGGCCGAGGGTGTGGACGCGTGAGCGCAGGCAAGGGGGAGGGATAGAGGAGCGGCGGCGCGGAGGGGGTGAAGTGAAGGTGCGGCGGGAGGTGGGAGAGGCAGAAACGCCCACCGAAAACGCCCACCGCCGCCGTTTCCAGCAAACCACGTTAAAGCAGCCATAGTATCGTCAGTCGCTGAATCTTGCTGTGATTTGCATATCTGGTCGGATCACTGCAAGGGTTTAGTGGCATTGGCAGGTATATGCTTCAATTGTTCTTCATTTTTAAGAAGCACATCATGGTCGGTCCTTCAGAATCCATCTATCAAAATGGTTCAGTGAATGTGCATGTAATCAGTGAAGTGCAAGTTACAAAAAAACAAACAAGGAAATGATTAGCATAAATGGATCATTGGTCTTCCAGATTCATCATGTGGATGTTGTCTGCATTTTTTACCATTTTATTTGTACAGTTAGGAAATCAGAGTCGGGATGTTCGTCATCAGGGTAATGGACTGAGTTTACATGTACAGACCAGCTCGGTTACTAATTTCCTAACAGATGGTTTCTGATTGTACTTCGGCTCACATAGCTCATCAAAACTGCTGACAGATAGTAATCTCACCTCAGCTGGGAAAGGGAAAAAAAAAAAAAAAAGTGGGCAGGCTCCTTCATTCAGAAGCTGGTGGCACCAGGATAAAGCTTTCTTTCTCCACCATCTATCCAATCTTTGAGTTTTTAATGGGCAGGCTGCAGAGTCACGCACGAATGGCCACGCTTGCCTGCCGACTGGGGATCTTTCGCCCCTTCCCAAGATCCAGCTACTCTCACTGCCTTCACCTGCACTTAACAATTGAAGGAGTACTCTCAAAAATCAATTGAAGGGGTGTGCCCTTATAATTTTCTATAGTCCTGTCGGCCTACCGTGAGCCGACAGGCCATGTCACTCGCCATTTTGGCTCGCTCCTCCGTGTCGTGCAGACCTTGCTCGTCCGTCGCCTGCCGTGGAGACATCAAGAGGCGGACCGACGGCGAGGTCCAGCAGCCGCTCTACAGGCTCCCCTCCAGCCGGAACTCCCGGTCGTGCTGGCCGTTTCCCTCTTCATGCTCGTGCTGTGCCTGTTTGTGAACGAGAAGAAGAGAGGAGCTGCTGGCAAGGTAAGAATGAATGGAGGGTAGTTCACAACGTGGTTGAGAGAAATAAAAGTAGTTACAAAACAGTTCGGGGTTCTCAGTGCAAAGTGCCTATTAGCTAAACCTTCTTTTTTGGGTACAAAATGGTCAAAACGGCTGATACTTCAAAATCACATAATAAATTCTACGTAGTAGAATCTAAAAGTGGTGACACTATTTTTTTCTTTTCAAATTGAACTAAACTAAAACTATACGATAGAAGTGGCTAATCACATGTTTCACATTTTAGTACGTTTCCTGGGTAAATGTATTTAGCAAAACCATATTTCTACGGGGTCCAAAAAGGCGCGCACACACTGATACACACGGTGAGCTTCACCGTCACCTTCACGATAAGTGCAGAATCCACACGGTTTGTTACTTCGTTAGGACACTTGGGCCTGATTCTTAGCATCCATGACCTTCTTTTCTTACTGATCAAGATCCGACCCGAGTAACAATTCTCGTTTAAGTGGATCCTGCACTTCTGTGTGCAGGTGAAGCGTACACATACCGGCCGTGTCCACGTGCGGCTATTTACCTTTTTTTTTTCTCGTTGATAAAGTCGTGGGCCTAATTGAATTCGTCCAAACAAAAAAGGAGACATGTCCGGAGTTTACCGCACGGAAAAAGTCTACTTTTGGTCCTCAACTTTGCGAAAGTCCGCGTTTTGGTCCCTCAAAAAACCCAGGATAAAACGGGTCCCTCAACTTTTTGAAACCGTCTTGATTTCGTCCCTCGGTTTTGGGCCGGTGGTTTTATTACAGTAACTCCGGTTTTTCTACAGTGACCGTGGTTTTCGTTTTTTTTTTTTTTTTTATTTAAATTTGAATCTTTCAAAAATCATAGTAAATCCACAGAAAATTCATAAAATAGAAAATCCAATTTTGTTGGACTCCATATAGTAGAGCTTCGCAATGAATATATAATATGATATACTTTTTGTACAAAGTTTTTGCTAGAAGGTTTTGCCTTTTTTTTTTCAAATTCAATATTTAAAAATCATAGTAAATTACAGAAAAATTATAAAATAAGAAATTCAATTTTGTTGGACTCCGCATGAGGCGCGCAATAACACAATGACGTGAATTCTTGTGGCTCTTTAGCCTGGTTAGGTTAGCTAGGTTTTTTGGCCGTGTCCGATGCACGCATATTTAGCCGTGAACCCGATGGATCCCGCCAATAAATTAAATAGTACACCTATATATCTTTATTGTGTAAATATGCTCATGTGGAGTCTAGCAAAATTATTTTTTCAATTTTATGATTTTTTATAATTTATTATGATTTTTAAATATTGAGCGAAATAAATAAAAAGAAAAAGGCAAAACCTTCATAGCAAAAATTTTATATTAAAGTATACCATATTATATATTCATTGCGTAGCTCTACTCATGAGTCCAACAAAATTGGATTTTCTATTTTATGAATTTTCTGTGATTTACTATGATTTTTGAAAGATTCAAATTTAAAATAAATAAAAAAAGAAAAACGAAACCACGGTCACTGTAGCAAAACCGGAGTTACTGTAGCGAAAACCACCGTCCAAAACCGCCGAGGGACGAAATCTGCACGGTTTCAAAAGTCAAGGGACCCGCTTTTGTCCGGGTTTTGGAGTTGAGGACCAAAATCGGACTTTCGCAAAAGCCGGGGACCGAAGTGACTTTTTCTTACCGCACTTCCATAGATATATGGGCTTTATTTTGGAGTATGGGCTGATGGCCTAGGATACAGGCCCACATAGGATAAACACCCTGGCAGCACGAGTAACATTTGACGGTCCATGTTCCCAAAAAATAATAATACTTGACGGGCCTGCGTCACCGGACCTGTGTCACACGTGCCACACCTCACTCTCCCCACCACACCAAAAAAAAAAAAAAAAAAAGAAACTTACCGCGCACATGTGCATCATCATCCTTCCTGTAGTTCCCAACCTAACATGACCATCTCTCAAAGCTGCATTTCAACATTTACTTTTAGAGGAACATTTGCCTTTCAAATGATATTATTCCATAGTGATCATCTTTCATCATCAGTGATAAACCGGGTGTTGTGATCATCTAACTTAACCTATGTTTAGTTTAGCGGATATTTTTGGGTGGACAAAGATAACGGTACATAGACGTTAGCATTTAGTTGACGGTGAGACACTGCCACAGAAGAGTATCATCTATAACAATAATAAATGCTAGATAATGCTTGTCCATAAAATCCGCTGGACATGCTTCTCCATGTTTTCTACTCTTCTTTTTTAAATTGTAGGTTGTTTTGACTTTTCTAGATCATCGCTTTTAATATGTATATCTAGATGTATATCAAAAGCAATAGGACATAGAAATCATCTCAAAAAAAAAAACACGTGTCAAATAAGAATAATGCATGGGACATAGAAATCACCCAAGAATAAAGATCATGAGAGATACAAAAAGCTAAGCACACATGTAGATCACCCAAGAAGAAAAGATCATGAGAGAACACCTAAGGAAAAAAACATGTGTCAAATAAGAATAATGGGACATAGCAATCACCCAAGAATAAAGATCATGAGAGAAATACAAAAGCTAAGAACACATGTAGATCATCCAAGAAGAAAGATCATGAGAGAAATACAAAAAAGCTAAGCACACATGTAGCATGCTCAGATGCACGTATAAATTGTAAAGAGAAACTTTCCAGATTTGAACAAGGGCTGACCACGCTTGCTGCTTGGTGCTATCCTTATCTGAAAATCGGCATATATATGAACAGGTTTTACCTCCCTTTGTGTAATCGGTACGGTACAAAAACAGCCCTGTTTAAAAAAAGGGTTTTCATATAACTCCCGTACTCTTTGAAGAGCACCGTCATTTTGTCAACATCTTTTTTTTTTTTTCCAAACACCAAAGTGGGCTGAAACGTGGGCCCATTTCCTAGCCTCCTACGAGCCCATATGCCAAGCCCGTGAGACTATCCTGAAGCCCATATGTCCATGGCACTCGAACGTCGCGCGTACATAATACAATAATACTTCAACAAGTTTACTATAGAGCACTAGAGTCATGTGAAACCGTTTTGTACCATACCGCCTATGTAAAAAGAGACCAAACCCGTTCATAAGGCAATTTATAGACATGGTGATCACCGCGTGGCAGGTGTGGTAAGCCATTATTCAAACTTTGATCAATTTCAAATTATAATAGGCAGGTTCGATGCCAGCGACCCCCCTGAGCACACTACATATGTGCTTAGCTTTTTCATAAAATAATATTTTCTGAGGTCGCGTGTTTTGTTTTGGAGATTTTCGTTTTTAATTTTTGTTTTGTTATAATTTCTCACATGACATGTTTTATTTTTACATCCACTCATGCAGATTGTATCCATTTAGTAGGCAACCAAATAAGTTTTTTTTTCCCTCAAATTCTATGAATCCACCCTAACGAAGAAGTTGCAGAGATTTGGCGTCCTCCTCAATCTCATCGTTACATTGCCGCTTACATCTCTTTCGTGTAATGTTTCCTTTACTCATCACAAATCTAAACAAACGCTGAGTCGCCCTAGGTTTCCTCTCGCGAAAAGTCGCGAGCGACACACACCGCCGCCGCTGCCGGCCCCGGCCCCCCGCCCCGCCTGGCCTCGCCGGGCGGTGACGCAGGAGCGG
This sequence comes from Hyparrhenia diplandra, assembly GCA_015847255.1. Taxonomy (NCBI): domain Eukaryota; kingdom Viridiplantae; phylum Streptophyta; class Magnoliopsida; order Poales; family Poaceae; genus Hyparrhenia; species Hyparrhenia diplandra. The sequence goes on along the minus strand of JADLZK010012250.1, from coordinate 1,141 downwards.
GGTCCGCTCTTTCAACATCCTGTCTTCGTAGAGTTTTGGTCGTGTCCTAGGTCTAGGGGTTTTGCTCGCCGCCGATGTTCGACGGTGGAGGTAGGTTTTGCCCGGGAGCGTGGCTCTTCGCGTTTGCTTTTTCGGCGGCGCCGAGCGCGGAAGCGACGGCACGCTAGCCGAATAAATTCTCCCAGCTTCTTCCGTTCTCCGATGGCGCATCTTCTCCGACGCCAACGGAGAGGCCGGGAGACCTGCCCGAGAGTCGAGGGCCACACATCGCCGTCTTCTTCGTGATGATGTTGTTGACCCGCTAATCTTGAGGAAGATGATCTATGGTGAAAATCTGAGCTTTGCTCGGGTTGCCGCGGTGGAATCGAAGATGCGCCGTGGGTACGGGAGTTGGCCGATGCGCCTGGGCAGCTGATGTACTCGGCTAATTAAGCCCTCGAAGTAAGCCCTCCTCACCGGCCTCCACCTTGTGGAGTTTGGCTCGTGCCCGACGATGATTGGGAAGCGGCCAAATTGGCGGACGAACGGATCTCCGAAGGCTTCGAGGAAGATGAAACAAGTTTAAGACTTCTTTGTAATTTTCCTTTTCTTTGGATTTTGTTTGTAAAAGGGTCGGTGTAATGCACCAAAATTAATACATGTTCATTCTCAAAAAAAATATCTCTCACCAGCTCGCCTTCTGGCAGCGACAATGTTTTGTTACACTAGTAAAAAAAAGTTAAAAAAGAGCAGGCAGAGAAAATGGGCCGTGGAAACACACACAAACGCAAAGGTAGCCTAAGCCCATATCTTTTCAAACAAAAAAGGTAGCCCAAGCCCATATCATCTCAAAAACAAGGGTAGCCCAAGCCCATAAGGGCCACGCCATGGGCCCACGGCTGTACGCGATGACGCTGGAAAAAAAACGGAGTGTGCACCGTGCACATGCATGTCTTGGTGTGCACCCATGGTAGATTGGTGCCACGTGTCCCGCGAATTATCATTGCCACCGCGATCCCATGTAGTACACAACAACTCATCCTCATCCATTTGCATGCGTGCATACGGCGGCCAACAATTTTTTTGTGTGTGTGAAAGGTGGCAAGTGATTTTTCCAATTTATATTAGAACAAGAAAAACTAAAATAAAGGCATAGATTTGC